>SNQJ01S0064328.1:6185-30127 GCA_010110895.2 Picea sitchensis
AAAGAAGAGGAAGTTACAATGGGTTTTTTTGTAGGTTGTATCCCTTCATTTGCTGGATAATAATAAAGGAAGGACCTGGCAATTTCTTTGGTGGACGTAGCCCACACTAGGTGAACCACGTAAATTTGTGTCTCTCTTATATTGTGTATCTTATGTGTTTTGTTTCTGCATTTGTTTTATTTTATTGCTCCACGGTCCTGTTTTTCTAACAAACAAGACTCGTAGGTAGAGATCAAAACCTTCTAATGGCACCTGTATCCTAACTAAGAGGAGATGATACTATTAGGACAATATGTGTGGTGGTTTGAGGAATTTCTCTTGGAGTTTGATACCTAGAAGTTTACTTTAGTTCCTAAGGCTTGATTTTCCTCCCTTGACCATGTCTAATGCCCCACCACCTATACTTGGTTCTCAAAACCCTATAATGTGTCAATATTGTAACTCAAAGGAAAACTATCCCATAAATATATCATTTGTGGTGGTTTGAGGACTCATTGATGGATCTTATGCAATGTAACCTATGTTTTAGGCTTAATGCACAAGTTTCTTCTCTTGACCTTGGTCCAAGTCTTCATACCAATACGTACTTCTCCAAAAACTCTAATGGTGCTAATATGCCCACTAAGAGGCAAATAATACACTTAGGAGGTCATGTGTGTGGGCTCAAGGTGTTTTTATTGGCCCTTAATACATGAAATATTCCTTAAAGGCCTAAAACACAGGTTTATTCCTCCCACCATTTTGAAGAACCCTTAACCCATAAATTGTGCTAAAAAATTGTAATTGTGTGCATAAATCCACTTAAGGGCCAAATATCCTCTTTGGAGGTCATTTTTTTTCTTGAGCCTTGTTACCCCCTCACTTATAGGGGTAATTAGATGATATTTTTTCTGCATGATCCACATTCCAGATAGTAGTTCTAATGATTCCATTCAATACCCTCCACTGATAGTTTCCCATAGATGATTTTCATTATAATCTTAGCTCATCTCACTCATATGACACTACTACATATCGTGTTGAAGTCCGACGAGGAGTTTTGATGGTATGGATAAAATCGACCATACTGTTGGATGTTACTAAGTAATTATCAAACTTTCGTTATTTTTTTTCTTGGTGCCCAGATGCTCATCAACCTTTTGATGGAATCTAACCATCATTTCCATTCCAACTTCTATTTGACGGTTACCGCAAGGTCCATGTGGCACCCCATCATCAAACACATATCGAAGAGGCATGTTTATAAAACCACAAGCTACAATAACTCACTCAAGGACCTATAAATACATGTAAAGTTAATTATTATCGACTTATGTAATCATTGTATGGATTGAGTTTGTCCCCACAAAGAGTGTACAAATATATAGGTGTTGTATAAACATTATACATTTTGGCATTTTTTGGCGGAATCCGGTGATGTAAAGGTTGTAACTAGAGTGATAGGAAAAGAGAGGCTTCTAATATTAGAGACAATAGGAGGAATATTTTGAGAGAACAAAGGTGTGGGATCTATATTTCACGTTTCCAAACAGTTTTGTAAGGGAGAGTGCAACTGTGATGTCTATCATTTAAATATCGTACAATTATGAAAATTTAGTGGAAGATTAGTATTGTTTCTTATACATGTGATGCAGTGTTTTTCTACAATCTTTAAGAGATATTTATAATAATGTCTAAGTCTACCTACAGGAAAATCAGAAGGTATGTCTAAGAGGGGGAAATTGAAGGGGGGTTAGTTCTAAACTATGGAAGGGGAAGTAGGGCACTAAGAAGCGGCAATAAGTCCATTTATTTTGCTAAAAAACAGATCTATGGATTAGGTTATGTTTCGTAAATAGTTGACAATGGAAGGGTTTGTTAGAGTGGACAATGCCCCTATTAAGGGTTACTTAGGATATATCTAACCTTTAATTCTAACAGCTCAATCATTCCCTTTAAACAATGAGCCTTGAAAAGGGTTATTGATGTGAATAAACCTGACATCGTCCTCCTATAAGAAACATTGTAAAATAGGGATAAAATAGTTAGTGATCTAAGACGATTGCTTGGGGGTTGGAATTTTAAATTCATTGATGCTAGAGGAAGGTATGTGGGGATCATTAGAAAATTTGTACACATATCTGTAACTTTTTTTTTGCAATTGGAAACTTAAAACCCTTTTCTTTGGAAAAATACCAAAAATTATTTTGTAGGACAAAGAGGGCAAATTTTTCCTTGTTGCAAATTGCATGTAAGGCTACACTAAAATGCACCCCAAGGTTTGAAAAATCATTAGATATGAGTGGTTCAAACTGTAAATGATATTTTAAGTCACTTTACATAATCCTATATATTTATTTTTTTGTTTGTAGTCATAAAAGACTCTATTGTGCAAAAATAAGTAAGAGATGCCTAGTAAAACCCTAGAAATGCACAACTTGTTTGTAAAAAGTAAGTCAAGGTTTTATTATACCTTAGATTTGATTTGTGAAATTTTTTGGGGGTGTGTTTTTATCATATTAGACTTGATCATGTTGTTTATTTTATAATTTCAATTTTAAAAATGGTTGTTGTGCAAAAGACACAAAATTTTCCTTATAAATTGGAAGGTCAAAACTATACTAAGTTATGAAATTAAAATGCATGCCCAAGCTTCCCTATGTTAGGATATTTAGAAACTTAGGATTTAGTTAAGATCTATTTGGTCTAATGTGTCGTTAGATAAAACTTTGTTTCTTAGTGTGTTTCTTTAGTATGCATTTGTAGTTAAGAAATTCGACGGTCACGATATGTTAGCGGGATAGAGTGATCTGATGGTTCATGTTCTCCTCGATATTAACGGCTACATTGATCCATGGATTAACACTTGATTGGTCCATGATATCTATTTAAAGAGCATGGGGGGTCATTTTTTCATGATCGATTATGAGAAACTATCTTGTAAAATATCTCTGTAGTCTTTTTCTTTTGCATTAATAAATTGCTCCAAGTGGCTGCATTGGTTGGGGCTGTGGATGTTTTCCCGTAGGTATTTTACCATGTAAAAATATCAATGTGTTGATCTTTGATCTAGTTGTGTGAGTGGTTATTGAAGGTGTTCATTCTCTATTGGAATACATGTGTTTTTGAACATGGTATCAGAGCATGTTTGAATACCCACTCCCATTGTAGATCGAGATCGTAAAGCCGAGTTGCCTCATCTCTATTTTATACTATTTTCGTACATTTATGGGCTGAGAGGAATATTCCATTACATTTAGAGTGATCTTTTCAATCAATAATGTTTTTCTTTTCACTCGAAAAGGTTTCCATTTTCCCAAGAGACGACCATTTCAGTCAGATCCACAGGTATAAAGCTTGAATATGCCCTTTTTAAAATTTTTGTAGAGTATTATTTTGGTTTTCTATTTCTAGGTTGCTACTCCTTTGGATTTTTGTATGCTATTTTCCCCACGCCCTGCATGATCTCAGAAAATCAGAAACAAATTGGAAAGGGTGCATTTTCTGGGTAAGCTAATCGAGATCTATCCCTTGTTGTAATTGAGAAGAAAAAATGTTTTCTTGTGTGAAAATATTTTTTTATGAGCACACTCTCCAAGGACATCTTCCACCACCACCACCACAAAAAAAACAATCTTCCTTTTAAACAATACAATAAGTTTTTCTATCTCACTTGGTGGCGCAGACCCCCTGGCCCTCGGGCCGAGATCAACGCAGGATCTTTTCCAAACCATGCAAAGAGTTAATTAAACCCATTGTTTAAGCCATGGAAGATTTCGGGCTTCACGAGTTGGAGGTTCTCGATGCAATTCCACAACTCTTGCAATCACCGAAACGCGAAATGTCAACGAAGGTTGACTCCTCCAATGCGACAAGCACATACCACTTGTTGCCCACTAATTTCAAATTTTCGGGACTTGAGAGAACAACCAACAATCGTTCCTCTTCCCTTATGATTCCCTGAATTCCGAAATTTCTCCTTTGGCGAGATCGATGGCCTTTCAGGGTTTTCACTGAACCTTGACCACTCCTTTGACTTCCACCATGTGTATCCTCTGACTGATACTTGGGACCCACCTTTCGATGTTTCTCTCTTCATGATTTCAGGAGTTGTGTTGACCATGCAACTCTACCTCTTGAGTCCCGAAACCCTGAAACCCGATTGGGGCCTAACAACTATTGCCCCTCAACCTTTCGAGAATTTTTCCTTTTGCTCTTCGGGATTTCGTGACACACAAAAATCCACAGCAGAGAGTTTCCTTACATTTCGAAACTCAGATTCCCGAATTCTCGAAGCCTCGCCTCCCACGTGATCTATGGCTGAGGTATTCCTCGATCCGACGGTTCTGTATGTTTCAAGATTTCGCGAACCAGGGGTTTGAAACTCTCGATTCCAAAATCACAACCTCCTCTACTTTTCGAACCCCGAAATGCCAAAATGTCAAAATTCCACTCCAAAGGGGGATCAACGTCTCCTGTTTCTTCTCATCCAACAGTTGTTACTCCTCTTGAGCTTCTGAACACTAAAACACACTCATATTTAACCTTCTCATAGATCTGCGGGATCCCACGGTCCACGGGATTTTGGCACTTCTTCTATGAAGAAATTTCACCGTTCATTCACTCTTCTTCAAGGATCTCTGGCCAAAATGACTTGGCATCCTTCCACTTGAACTTGAATTATATGAGATGATTTCAATCTCCGCCTCCCTTTGAACACTTCAAAGGTTCTATCCCTCCTGAGCTCTCACTTGCAAACTCAAGCCTCCAAAAGGAATCTTGCTCACACTCCTTGCACAACTTTCAAATAACCTCTGGTTATTTGAGTCTTTGACCCTGTGAACTCTTTTCAATAGTAGTCCTTCAACCTTCACCTTAGTTGGTAATTTCTAAGGCTTCAACTAGCCTGAGAACACCTTGCATGGCTCTGTACCTCACCTGCACTTCTGCTGGTTATGAGAACAATGATATCTCTCCTGAGCTTTCTGAGATAAAACTCAGATCCTCGTCAATGCACACCTTGCGGACGTTCACTGCACTCTTTGCAGAAATTATCAGGGAGAGAAACAATTGAAACTCATTCTTCTTCTCTCTCAGAATTCATACATTCAACATGAAATCATACACATAATACAGCATTGAGATAAATGCATAACAGAGAAACAAAACAACTATAACCATACCATTTAACTAATGTAAACAATAAGCATCATAAAGCCATGAAATTTGAGTCAAAGTCTCATATATTAACTCAAGTGCTCCTATACATGGGTTCTTCTCTACAACTCAACAACTTATGAATTCTGAATGATCATCTTAATGTTTTTATGATACAAGGGTGAGGGTGTCTATATCTGTTTTCCCACCTATGCTTCTAAACTGTCTAATCTATTAAATCAAATCTACCTACTTTCATTAAATGCCTATTACTTTTGATAGATGAGAGCAATCGCTCAAGATTTATTCACAATTCAAAGATATAAATGTAAGTACGCTTCCCCTAACTATTACATTAATATCCGCTCATTAATTTTTCAAAACATTTCAAAATGTGCGTTGGTGCTTTTCCAGCTGTCTTCCACCTTTATGCTTTCTTGGCTGGCTGCGTACGATGCTCCTGCATCATAACTTCCTTGCTTGAAAATTTTCATGAACTCCTGTTCATGAGATCTTTCATGGTCTGTCCATGCCTATGAATTTTTGCTTCATCCTCCCAACTGGCATCTTCAAATGGATGTCCCTTTCACTTGACCAAGTATTCAAAATACTCCTTTCTCCTGGTCTTTCTGCTAATCTTCTTGTCAATTATGCTTTCCATCTCTGGCTTTTCAGCTACAGGCATTTGTTTTTTCCATTGGACTTCTTCTTATTCATCCTCTGCTCTTGCTTCTCTAGCTCTGTAAGGGTGCAAATCCATGACATTGAATATTGGTGAGATTCCGACCCCATCGGGTAATTAAATCTCATATGCGTTTGTCCCAAATTTCCTTATGACCCTGCACGGTCCAATATTTTTCATCTTCAGCTTGTTATATGTCTCCCTTGGGAACCTCTCCTTCCTCAAATGCGCAAGAATCAAATCACCATCTTCAAATTGAAGTTCTCGCCTGTGTTGATCTTCTCTACGCTTGTATTCTTGATTTGAATTCTGCAATTTCTCTTTAATTTGGCTATGAAGCTCCTTCATTCCTTCTGCAAAGTCCTCTGCATTAGCACTCTTGAATTCGGCTTGTTCTGCATCTTTCAATTCAGAAACTCCCCTTGGCTGCATTCCATATACAATCTGGAATGGACTCTGCCCTGTGCTTCTATTGAGTGAATCATTGTAAGCAAATTCCGCCTGTGGCAAAATGTGATCCCATTGACTGTGGTGTTTAGTCACTAAGCTCCTTAGAAAATATCCCAAGCTCCTATTTATGACCTATGTCTATCCATCCATTTGAGGATGATACGCTGAGCTAAAAGACAAGTTTGTCCCCAGCTTCTTCCATAAGTTCCTCCAGAAATGCCCTGCGAACTTGGTATCTCGATCAGACACGATACTCTTTGGCAAATTGCGAAGTCTGACGACTTCCTTGAAAAACAGGTTCGCAATATGAGTTGTGTCACTGGTTTTCTGGCGTGGTATGAAATGTGCCATTTTTGAAAATCTGTCGACTACCACAAAGATTGAATCATATCCTCTCTTTTTCCTTGGCGGTCCCAATATAAAATCCATTCTCACTACGTCCCACGACCTTTTAGGTATGGGTAATTGTTGGTATAACCTTGTGTTCTACCTTTTTCCTTTCGTGTGCTGACAAATTATGCACCTGTTCACAAATTTCTTGACATCTGTCTTCATCCCTGGCCAAAAATATGAGCCATTCAACTTTGAGAATGTCTTGTCATGACCGAAATGTCCGACCAATCCTCCACTATGTTTTTCCTTTAGAAAATTCTCCCTCATGGAGCATTTTGGAATACATAGCTGATTTCCCCTGAACAATAATCTATCTTGGATCATGTATTCAATCCATTGGCTTCTATCCCCAAGAATTGGATTCTCAGATGCCTCATATGCCTCCTTAAAATCTGGATCATCCCTATACATTTCCTTAAGGTTATCAAAACCCAAAGTCTTGACTCTGAATTCTTGCATAAGAAAACATTTCCTGCTCAAAGCATCAACAACTTTGTTAGAAGTTCCAGAAATATGCTTAATCACAAAAGTAAAATTTTGCATGAATTCAATCCATTTAGCATGCTTTTGGTTCAACTTCTCCTGTCGAGTCACGAATTGCAAAGCATGATTATCGTTATACAAAACAAACTCCTTGGGAACCAAATAGTGTCTCCATTTCTTCAGTGCTTGTATGACTGCATAGAATTTTTTTTCATATGTGGAGTACTTAATCTTCGCTTCATTCAGTTTTTGACTGAAATATGTGACCGGCCTGTTGTCTTGGCTTAAGACCGCTCCAATTTCAAATCCACTCACGTCACACCTGACCTGGAATGTCTTGCTGAAATCTGGCAAAACCAGAATTGGTTGCTCAATGATCTTCTTCTTCAACATATTGAAGCTCTTCTCTACTTCCTCAGTCCAGTGAAAAGATTTATGTCTTTTCTTCACTGTATCCATCATCGATGCGCTAATTCCACTGAAGTTTCAGATGAATTTCCTGTAGAATCTAGCCAAACCATGGAAGCTTCATACTTCAAATACACTCTTTAGCGATGGCCAATCCTTAATCACCTTTATCTTTTACGGATCCATTTTCAGTTCATTTGCAGAGATAAAAAAACCCAAATAAATGAGTTTCGTTCTCATAAATGATGATTTCTTCATATTGATCAATAATTTCTCTTATTGTAATATCCTCATTACTGCAACTAAATGCTTTAAGTGTTCTTGTTCTGTCTTGCTGAAAAATAATATATCATCAAGATATACAATGACGAATTTCCTAGTGAAATCCTTCAGGACTTCGTTCATCAATCTCATGAAAGTACTGGGTGCATTCATTAAGACAAATGGCATGACAAGCCATTCATTCATCTTGAATGTTGTCTTCCATTCATCACCTTCTCTCATTCTAATTTGATGATATCTGCTTTTCAAATCAATCTTTGAAAAAAATCTTGGTCCACTCAAGCAATCCATCAAGTCGTCCATCCTTGGCAATGGAAACCTGTATCTGATGGTAATATTATTGATTGTCCTTGAGTCTGTACACATTCTCCAGCTTTCATCTTTCTTTGGGATGAGCATTGTCGGAACAACGCATGGACTCAAGCTCTCCCGAATCAATCCTTTGTCCATTAATTCCTAGACCTGTCTCTTAACTTCTTCATTTTCCCGTGGCATCAACCAATATGCTTCTTTGTTGGGAAAATTGGCTCCAGATATAAGATCGATATGATGAATTATACTCCTGATAGGTGGCAACGAACAAGGTAGTTCGTCCACTACTATATCAGCAAACTCTCCCAAAAACTCCTAGATTTCTTCTGGTAAATCATCTATTCTCGTACTGGTCAAAACAATTTTGGGCGTATTGACCACAATAAATTGTGTGTCTTCCTTCTTCTTAACCTCATTAAGAAGTTCCTTCCCACTCATGAGAAGTACATTATTGCTCATCTCCGTTTTCACTTCTTTATCCTTAATCGACAACAACATGTGAGTCCTACCATTTTTTTCTAGGGTGTACGTGTTCTTTCTTCCATCATGAACTACGTTTCTATCATATTGCCACAATGTACCCAGAAATAGATGACAAACATCCATAGGAATGACATCACATAATATTTCATCTTTATATCCTCCTATTTTAATTTCAACTAAACATTGTTTAGTGACATTTACCTGATGTCCTTTTTGTAGCCACGAAACTTGGTATGGGCTTGGATGTACAACAGTCTCTAGCTCTATCTTTTCTACCATCTCTGTAGATACGATATTGTTTGTGCTACTGCTGTCCACTATGACCTTGCATACTCTGTCTTTATTTTTGCAAGCAGTCCGAAACAAAATGTTTCTTTGGGCCAAGTTCTCTGGCTCCTTCTCTGGCTTTAAGAGAACTTTCCTCATCATTAAGGATCTTCCACCCTCAGTGTCCTCTGCCTCAACATTCCGTCATTGAGCTTCAACAATGTGAGTTTCACCACCATATTTCTTCTTATTTGGACACTCATAGGATTTATGTCTGATTTTTCCACAGACAAAGCATTTCACTTCACCTCCTCTACCTCTTCCTCTTCCTATGGATCGAGGAAAAGTATTTCTATCAACATACTGCCTTCCTTGTGAGCTTCCTCCTCTCTCAGGTTGAGGTTGAGGTTTCTTCCCCTCTTCTTTAGGTTTCTGATTTCTTTCTTGGGCAATTGTTTTGCCTCTGGCTTGACTTCTACCTCAGCCTCTTTGACCTTGCTTCCGGCTCAACTTCTCTTCAGATTTTAGAGCTATCTGATAAGCATCTTCCACATTTCGAATGGTCATCATGCTCATCTCATCTTCAATGTCATATCATAGACCATTCATGTACTTGGCAACTTTTTCATCATCGCTTTCCCGATGACCTGCTCTGATGTTTATCCTATAGAATTCTTCAGTGTATTATTTCACTGACATCAACTTCTGTCTCAAATTATGCATCCTCTGAAATAGAGTGATTTGATAATCCCTGGGTATAATTTCATATTTCATCTTTGAAACCATTCTCTCCTACCTTTTGATTTTCTGCTTGCCCTTGCAACATCTGTCATCCTGCAATTCATCCCACCACAGTGCTGCATGCCCTTTAAGTCTAGTAAAGACATGTTTGACTTTCTTGTCTTCCTCGACATCCTCATAGTCGAAGTATTTTTCTACAGCTCTAATCCAGTCTAGAATCTCTTCAACATCCAATTTTCCCTCATACATGGGAATGTCCATTTCTTCTCTAGCACCTATCCTTGCAACAACCCTGAATAGGAGTTCTTCTATAGCATATTCGACTGCAACTTATTCTCCTTCGTTTCCAGCTTCATTTTCACTTTCAGCTTCGTTGATATCCCCAGCGTCAACTATGCACCTTTGTGTTGTCTCCATAGCATCAAGACTGGCACGTAATTCATGCATTTCTCTTTCCACTGTTGGATCAAGAAATTTCCTGTCTCTTCTTCTTAGCGGCATGGCTGTAAACTTTTCCTCTTTCTCTCTCTGCTACAGAAAGAAAAGAATTTGTTTTGAGCTCTAATACAACAACAGACGCAGACCCCCCTGTCGTCGGGCCGAGATCAGCGTGGGATCTTTTCCAAACCATGCAAAGAGTTAATTAAACCTTTTTTTTATGCCACGAAAGATTTCAGGCTTCACAAGTTGGAGGTTCTCGATGCAATGCCACAACTCTTGCAATTGTGGAAACGTGAAATGTCAACGAAGGTTGATTCCTCCAATGCGATGACCATGTGCTACTTGTTTCCCACTAATTTTGACTTTTCGGGACTTGAGAAAACAACCAACAATCGTTCCTCTTCCCTTATGATTCCCCAAATTTTGAAATTTCTCCTTTGGTGAGATCGACGGCCTTTCGGGGCTTTTGCCAAACCTTGACCACTCCTTTGACTTCCATCGCGCATATCCTCTGACTGATACTTGGGACCCACCTTTCGACATTTCTCTCTTCCTGATTTCGAGAGTTGTGTTGACCATGCAACTCTACCTCTTGAGTCCTGAAACCCCGAAACCCTATTGGGGCCTAACGACTATTGTCCCTCAACCTTTCGGGAATTTTCCCTTTCTCTCTTGAGGATTTCACGACTCGTGAAAATCCGCCGCAGAGATTTTCCTTACCTTTCGAAACTATGATTCCCGAATTCCTGAAGCTTCACCTCCCATGTGATCTATGTCTAAGGTCTTCCTCGATCCGATGGCTTTGAATCTTTTGGGATTTCACAAACTGGGTGTTTGAAACTCTCGATTCCAAAATCACAGCCTCCTCTACTTCCTGAACCCCGAAATGCCGAAATGTCGAAATTCCACTCCAAAGGGGGATCAACGGCTCCTGTTGCTTCTCATCCAACAATCGATACTCCTCCTGAGCTTCTAAACACTAAAAGACACTCATCTTTAACCTTCTCACAGATCTACGAGATCCCATGGTTCACGGGATTTCGACACTTCTTCCATGAAGAAATTTTACCATTCGTTCACTCTTCTTCAAGGATCTCTAGCCGAAATGACTTGGCGTCCTTCCACCTAAACTTGAATTCTACGAGATGATTTCAATCTCCGCCTCCCTTTGAACACTTCAAAGGTTGTATCCCTCCTGATCTCTCACTTGCAAAGTCAAGCCTCCAAAAGGAATCCTGCTCGCACTCCTTGCGCAACTTTCAAATAACCTCTGGTTATTTAAGTCTTCGACCCTATGCACTCTTTGCAATAGTAGTCCTTCAACCTTCACCTTAGTTGGTAAGTTGTAAGGCTTCAACCAGCCTACGCACATCTTGCAAAAATCTGTACCTCACCTGCACTTCTGCTGGTTATGAGAACAACAATATCTCTTCTGATATTTCAGAGATAAAAATCAGATCCTCATCAACGCACACCTTGCGGACGTTCACTGCACTCTTTGCAGGAATTCTCATGGAGAGAAACAATTGAAACTCATTCTTATCCTCTCTCAAACTTCATACATTCAACATGAAATCATACACACAATACAACATTGAGATAAATGCATAAAGAGAAACAAAACAATTGTAACCATACCATTTAACTAATGTAAATAGTAAGTATCATAACACCATGAAATTTGAGTCAAAGTCTCATATATTAACTCAAGTGATCCTATACATGGGTTCTTCTCTACAACTCTCTACTATAGCTCAATAGCTTATGAATTCTGAATGATCATCTTAATGTTTTTATGATACAAGGGTGAGGGTTTCTATATCTGTTTTCCCTCCTACGCTTCTAAACTGTCTAATCTATTAAATCAAATATACCTACTTTCATTAAACAGAATTAAATGCCTATTACATTCGACATATGAGAGAAATCGCTCAATATCTATTCACAATTCCAAGATATAAATGTAAGTACGCTTCCCCTAGCTATTACATTAATATCCGCTCATTAATTTTTCAAAACATTTCAAAATGTGCGTTGGTTCTTTTCCAGCTATCTTCTGCCTTTATGCTTGCTTGGCTTGCTGCATACGATGCTCCTGCATCACTTGGTTAAAAGTTGCCTTATTAAGTAAGAGGTCTTGAGTTCAAGTCTCTTTTTTGTTACTTTTTTGAAAACATTCATACATCCATTGCGAAGTGTATTTCACCTCCAGTATAAAAGTGAATCACTATAAGTAGCTTTAATATTTTATTTTAAAGTTATTTATTTTGCATGCAACTTTCTTTTATAAAGTAACTTCATTGTAAAAGTGATCCCCTATTCTTTTTACAATGAAGTTATTTATTTATATTGTAACTTCATAAAACAACTTATTTGTAAAAGTGAGGTTATTTGGAGGGGTATCACCATGTTGACCAACTTGTACTTGCCATGTGGCTCTTTGGTTACCTTTTATGTTTTTTTTTTTAATCCGCCTAATTTTTCGAGATATTTCCATCAAGATCATTAGTTTCAATTTTTAAATCCATATTATCTACATATTTAATATGGCTTTTTCCAGTGATATTTTTCTTACCAACGCTAACTACTTCAAAAGGAAATCCCATATGGAGGATTTATTAAGAAGTAAAGGCCTGTACCAGATTACCTTGGGAAAGGAAAAAGAACCCACTAAGGATGAAAAGAAATTCAAATTGGCTAATAGGAATGACGAAGCACATGGACTGATCATATTGTCCATCTCTCCTTATTTAAGGTTCCACCTTCAAGAAATTGATGACCTTGATGAATCTTGGGAAAATCTTGAATCTGTGTTTGGTAAACACAATATTATTAGAGCACATCAGTAATAAAATCAGATACTAACTTTAATTCCATATGATTTTTCTTTCATTGAAGACTATATATCTAAGTTTAAAACACTTAAAATTTATGTGAAGATTGTAACATAAAGATGGAGGAAAAAACATTGAATCTATATTATTCTTTCTAAGATAGGTAGTGCATGTTCTATTTTTGTATCTACCTTTTATGCCATGAGAGAGGCTATAGGGAAAGCTTATAGAAAACCTACTCTTGAGTCCTTTTGTGATGTTTTGATTCGAGAGAAAGATAAGCTTGTACAACTAGGAGTGATCAACATTGCAGGTGCCTCCAATAAAGCCTTATTTTCCTAGCAAAAAGATAAACCCAAGAATCCCAAGAAGAAACATCCTCACCACAACAACAAGCAAAAAAAGGGTCCAAAACCCACTCAGACAGTTTCATCTCCTAATGGTGTCAAAGGAGTAAAATCTAAAACTAAGAAGACTATCGGAAATTGCAACTTTTGTGGGAAAGATGGTCATAATGAGTCCGAATGTTTCAAGAAGATGGAAAATTTAGAATTAGTGATGAAGAAGCACATCATCAATATTGATTCTACTTCTTCTTCTTATTCCTCTCATGGACATGCAACTTCTACTTCTTCTTTTGATGAGTGGCTTATTGATTCTAGAGAATCATATTATATGGCTAAGGAGAAAGCCATATTTTATAATCTAAATGAATTTAACACCAAGAGAATATTTTTTGGTGATGATAGATCTATTAGTGTTGTAGGATCTAGAACAATTCAGGTAGATAATGGTTATTTCAATGATTTATTATGTGTTCCAATTCTTTCCTATAACCTTATATCAATATATCAAATCGCTTATTCAGGTGAAGGTAAAACCATAGAGTTTTCACCTCAGCAAGTTGTAATCAAGGATCTAAATGTTCCTCAACATGTTCTTGCAACTAGAATTATTGATGATATAACCGGCTTGTACATGTTTGAAAAATTTGGGTCATCATATTTTCCATCAGTTTTTGTTGCTCATAGCAATGACTTGAGAAAAATTTGGTATGAGCAGTTTGGTCATCTAAACTATGGCTCATTGCAAAAACAATGTAATCAACAAATGTTGATTGGCCTTCCTATTGGTTCATGCAAATATGGTGTTTGTTTTGATTGTGATATTGACAAACATCATTGGGACTTTTTTGACAAACGTGCCTCTTGGCATGCCTCAGGCCCTTTACAACTTGTTCACAATGACTTATGTGGTCCACTTTCTTCTCCTTGTTTTTTCTAGGTGAAAATATTTCTTAAATTTCATTGATGACTTTTCCATTTGGACTTAGGTTTACTTATTAAAACTTAAGAGTGAATGTTTTGACAATTTTTTGGCCTTCAAGGCCCTTGTGGAAAAGCAATCTAGATATAAAATTCAAAGGTTAAGAATAGATAATGGAGGCAAATATGTGAACGACAATTTTACAAGTTACTGCACTAGACAAGGATTCCAAATGCAACACATTGTTCCATATACACCACAACAAAACGGTTTTGCTGAGAGAAATAAACACACATTAAAGAAATGACTAATTTTATTATCCAATCTAAGGGATTAAGTCTAAAGTATTGGGTGAAATCCATCAACTGTGCAAATTACATAGTAAATCACGCTCCCACAAAGGCTCTTAAAAATATAACATTGGAACAAGAATGGACTAAAATTAAAACAAATGTAAGTCACTTCTTTGTATTTGGTAGTATAGCATGGGCTCACATTCTTGATGAGAAAAGGAAAGTATTATAGCCTAAAAGTAAGAAGTGTATATTTGTTGGTTATTCAAAATATGTCAAAGGTTATATACTTATTCAACCACATTTTAATGAAATTATTATTAGAAGAGATGTTAAATTTGATGAAAATCTCTTGGCCTGCGAGCCTAATTCGGGGATAGTTCCTTCTTCGGCCTATGAGCCATCTTTGACATTTTTGCCTTCTTTTATTCCTATTCTGGTTTCTTCTTCAGATGATGAAAGTGAGGATGAAAATCCACCTCCGCCTACTCACCTTCTTCCAGATGATTCCATTGAACCTGAACCAACACCAACACCAACACCAACACCATCGCTTCCTATATGGGCCCATTCAACACAAGAAGCAACTGGTGATCTTATCAGTGATCCTTCATATCAGTTTCAGACACATTCACAGTTTGAACGAGGCTCTTCACTTTTGTCTCAAGTTCTAGAGACTCATGATCCAACCACATTTGCGGAAGCTTCAAGTCATCTAGATTGGGATACAACCATGAATGAAGAGTAGCATTCTTTAATGGAAAACGATACTTGGGATCTTGTATCTCTTCCAAAAGGAATACAAATTATTAGATGTAAATGGGTCTACATAACTAAGTATGAATTCAATGGAAGTGTTGAAAGACACAAGGCTTGGTTAGTTGCCAAAGGATTTTCCCAAGTTGAAGGAATTAACTATAATGAAAACTTTTCCTCTGTAGCCGAAATGAATTTCATCCACATTGTTCTTTCCCTTTCTACCTCACATAAATGGGAGGTCCATCATATCGATTCTAAATATTCCTTCTTGCATGGGGATTTTCAAGAATAAATCTACATGGAACAACCTCCTGGTTATGTCTAGAATGACTCTATCCTTGTTTGTCACCTTAAGAAATATCTTTATGGTCTTAAGCAAGCTCCCCAAGCTTGGTATGCCAAAATGGGAAACTTTCTTCTTGACATAGAATTTTCTAGATGCCATTCTAATCCTAATGTCTATACCAAGAAAGTAGGAAGTGATCTCATAATCCTTGTTTTTTATGTTGATGACCTTATCCTTACTAGTAGTGACTCAAAACTTTTAAACCATATGAAAATCAGCCTTAAGAATAAATTTGAAATTATAGACTTAGGAGTTTTCACTATTTCCTTGGCCTCCAAGTTTTGCAAACCAATGAAGGAATTTTGATTTCCCAATCTAAGTATTCTTGTGACCTTCTTCATCACTTCCACATGGAATATTGTAAACTGACCCCTTCTCCCTTCCAGTCTAGAGTCAAGCTTGCTGCCACTTGTACTTCTCCCAAAGTTGATGCCACTTTGTACCGCCAGTCACTTGGTAGCCTCTTATACTTGATTCATACTCATCCTGATATTTCCTTTGGTATTGGTTGTGTTTCCCAATATATGCAAACACGCCATGAAATCCATTGGAAAGCATCTAAAAGGATACTTAGGTATGTTCAAGGTACAATTCAGTTCAAGATACATTACAGTTCATAGGGGACTCCTTTATTGGATGGTTTCACTAATTCAGATTGGTCCAATGACCTTGATAATCAGAAGTCTACTACATGTTATATTTTCAGCCTTGGTTCATGACCTGTTACTTGGGCCTATAAGAAAAAATAGTCTATTTCACTTTCTTCGGCATAAGTAGAGTATCGAGAAATGGTAAATTCAATTCAAGAAGCCTTGCGGCTTCGATAGATCCTTTCAGAGTTTGGATTCCAACAACAACATCTGACTAGCCTTTGGTGAGAAAATCAGAGTGCCATCAAGCTCACCAAAGACCCAGTTTAGCATTAGCATAACAAACACATCGATCTACACATGTGCTTCATCATAAATGTCATTCATGATTTAGTTATTGAAGTGCTCTTTTTCTGTACAGAATATCAAGTTGTAAACATTTTCATAAAGTCTCTTACAAAAATGAAGTTTTCCAAACTTCGATATATGTTAGGAGTTCAAGAAGTTGTCATTAACGGGGGATAGGCTCTAATGCCTTCTTCCTTCTCCTATTGTGTCACTTTTGTAAATCCTTCAATCCTATCGCAAGTTTTTCTTAAGGGGGGATGTTAGGATATTTAGACACTTAGGAATTAGTTAAGATCTACTTGGTCTAATGCGTCGTTAGGTATAAGTGTGTTTCTTTTGTATGAATTAATATGCATTTTAGTTAGGAAATCCAATGGTCATGATATGTTCCAGACATATAGTGATCTGATGGTTCATATTCTCCTCGATATTTATGTCTACATTGATCCATGGCTTAACACCTGATTGGTCCATGATCTCTATTTAAAGAGAACAAAGAGTCATTTGTTGATGATCGATTGTGAGAAACTCTCTTGTAAAAGCTCTCTGTAATTTTTTTCTTTTGCATTAATAAATTGCTCTAAGTGGCCAAGTTGGTCGGGGCCGTGGATATTTCCTCGTAGGGGTTTTACCACATCAAAATATCATTGTGTTGATCTTTTATCTGGTTGTGTGAGTGGTTATTGAAGGTGTTCATCCTTTCTTGAAATACTTGTGTTGTTGAACACCCTATAACACCTAAAATTGTTTTATAATTTGTGTGATGGATATGTCTATATTTTTTATTTACCTATGTCATATAAACTGAAATTTAAGAAAAAAATAGGTTGATTTCAGACACCTAGATTTGGGATTTCATGTAAATCTTAAGTCAAAACTACCTTAGAGTAAAATGCATGCCCTAGTCTCAATTTTTACCCAAATTGAGTGGTTCAAATTGAAGAAGTTTTAATTTGTGAATTTACACCTTGAAATAGCCTTATATTGGTAGTTCCAGACCAAAAACTACCTGATGTGCATAAAGGCTAAAAATTTCCTTGTAAAATCGAAGGGGTAATTTGTTAAAGTTGGCTATATTAAAGTGCATGCCAAAGTTGGATGATCCTCCATAGATGTAGACTTTACCAGTCAAATCATTGGGAGGAGGGGGTCTCAAACACCAATTTGGTGTCTAGCTTGGTCGTGACCTTAAAAGTAGATTATTATTATTTAACTTGTAAATTGATTATTAAAATATTTTTAACATGATTGCACAATTAGTAGTTCATTTACACTTCAATAAGAATGATTGTTATTCACAAAGATTCATGACCTGTTGATGAATCGGAGGATGATAGATTATGAGAGAAATCAAGGTCAATGAATTCTAACTAATCAATTGTACATACAAGATGAAATAAAACTTAACAAAACATAATCAACCCATATACAAAAAATACTTTAAAGAGAATATATCATAGAAAATATAAAGTTTTTTCACCTCCAAGTTGATTGATTCAAGTTGTTGAGAGTATGTAATTTATCTTTTTGAATCTGCAAATACCTTTCTTTGTGTATTTCGAGAAATAAAACCCTTTGTTGTACAAAAAGATCAATAATTGTTTTATAGAATAAAGAGGTCAATATTATAGGAAATATTACAAGTTACAGGGTTGTAGAAAAGTAGTACATATTTATATACCTTTGTTTGTGCAATTTGTAACTTAGAACCCTTTGCATGCAAAAATACCAAAACTTGTCTTCTAGGACAAAGAGGGAAAATTTTGCATTGGTGTAAATTTTTCCTTGGTGCAAAATGCATGCCAGGCTACACTAAAATGCACATCGAGGTATCAAAAATCATTCAATTTGAGTGGTTCAAATTTTAAATGATCTGTTAAGTCATTTTGCATAATCCTATATACTTAGTTTTTCATTTTAATTCATAAAAGAATTTGTTGTGCAAAAATAAGCAAGAGATGCCTAGTAAAACCCTAAAAATGCCCAATCTATTTGTTAAACATAAGTGAAGGTTTTATTATACCTTATATTTATGTTGCGAAAGTTTTTGGTGGTGTGGTTTATTATATTAGACCTATTCATGTTGTTAATTTTTCAATTGAAAGTTTAAAATGGGTTGTTGTGTAGAAGAGGTAAAGTTTACCTTGTAATTTGGAAGGTCACAACTGTACTAAGTGACCAAATTAAAATGCACATCCAAGCTTCTCTGTAGCTCCAAAAAATGTTTTATAAGTTTTAATATGGAGTTATATATATGAACAATTTACCCATGTCATATAAAGTGCAATTTAAGAACATGATAGGTTTCTCTCATGCACCTAAGTTTGGGATTACATGTAAATGTGAAGTCAAAACAACATTAGAGTAAAATGCACACCCTAGTCTCATTGTTGACCACAATTGAGTTGTTCAACTTGAACAAGGCACAACTTGTGATTACACACCTGCATATAGCCTTATATTGTAATTTTCAGACAAAAACCTACCTGTTGTGCATAAAGGAGAATGAATTTGTTATAAAACCGAAGGGCCAATTTGTTAAAGTTGGCTATAGGAATGCGCATGCCCAAAGTTGGATAAACCTCCATAATTTAATATTTAAGTTGTAACTTGATGATCAAAATATTTTTAACTTGTTAATACAATTAGGAGTTCATTTACACTCTGAAAAGAATGATTTCTATGCAAAACGATTCATGACCTTTTGATGAAATATAGACTGAATAACTCAATATTATAGGAAATATTACAAGCGACGGGATTGCAGAAAAGTTGTAGAAAAGATACAGTGGTGAATATTTTATGATGAGATGATGTATATATAGGAAAATGAGTAATCCATTCCTTAATATGATATATGTACTCCTTAAGAAGACAATGCACCCTAAAAAATGGAAACTATGTGTTTTCTACTTGAAAATAGGGCATGTTGTAAAATGCATGTGTAATGTCCCCCATCTCTTAATGAAGAGGGTGTTGGAGACTTAGTAGTCCATTTGTCTCCACTAGACCATAGTATCACGAATCATGGGGACCCAGAAATCCAAAGCATGCACCTAAGCAAAACATTGTAATATTAAGTTGATTTTGGGACAAAAAGGTAAAATGACGAAAGGAAAAGAGAACATGTGGAAAAACATGGAGTTAACCCCAATAAGTAGTTAAATAACTCAACAGAGAATTAGATCAGGGTATAAAAGGAAAGGAGGGTGCATCTCTCACTCATTCTGGATTATTATTATGTTTACATCTTGGGCTCTTGAGCACAAAGATGTTTTGAGGGTTTTGGGATAACAAACCATAGAGATCAACTCAGTGGTGAAAGATCCCACCCAACCTGATCCAAGCTTGGTCACGAAGGTGAAATAATCCTCCCTCACCATTCTACAACAAGTACAAATCACATTCATCAGCACAAGAAGAGGAAATGCCCAACTTCAAGGGGTTTCTAGCAGGTGGGCTGATCCAGGTGGATATTGGTGGCCACCCACCTTTTTCGACTGGCTCAAAACAATTTTCTGGCAATTTTGGCAATTTACTATTTTTAGCAGTTTTTAACTTCCGGGGCCATTTCCAGGGCCCAAATGAAGGTTTTTCGATATCGAGGTTCTCAATGATAGTTGAAGCATGATTTTCCCCCCAAAATGAATCTCATTGACGATACCTTTCCAGCTATCTATTATACGCCTAAAACAGAGATCATATGCAAAAGTTACAACCCTCGGAAGTTGATGTAGTAACTTACCCAAACGGGGCCAACATGACTTTTGGCGCTACATCTCCTAGGGTTAGGTTTTTGGATGTACAGGGATTTTGGCATTCCTGTTTATTGTAAAAAGGCCTTCATATCCTCATTGTAATCATCTTCTTATGAATGCGAGTAGTCGTCACATCTCTTCTCAGAGATAAGCTGCCACCATTCTTGCGAGTCTTCACTCTGTATTTTTACAGTCTCTGTACATTTCTTTGATTAATAGAAATCGTGTATTACTATATATCTGTGTTTATGGTTGCATCTTTGATACATTTATGTTATATTATTGAATATATGTGATATCTTTGTTCATTTCTTTATTATATCTCTACTCTCATTTTGTGCTGAAAATAATCCGGATCATGGACGCACCATATGAGGAAGAATCATTCGATCTAGGAAGAGGAGAGGGATTTTGGGTCTAAGGACTTCTGTGTTTTCTTTGTATGGCCTAGGGCACCATTTCTATCCCATTTTGGAGGAGGTTTCTCTATCATATGATTGATTATATCTTGTCATGAGTCATAGAGAAGGAGGGCGCATTGCAGAAAGAGGATTCATCCATCTGAGGGGTCAAATATTCATCATTCAACTTGATACTTGGCCAAGGGGTTTTCTTGCCCTGATCTATTGTTCCAATCATTTTGGTGGAATTTTAATCTCTAGGAGGGAGGACTAAATATTGAGTAGCTACAACCAACTAGGAGGGAACAACTCAACCAGGAGGATTTGATATAGCTCTTGAAGGGAAAGAAAATAATCTTGTCCCTTTCTCTAGTTTATTATGGTGCCTTTGGAGGATTTTATCTTTAGTTTTACACATTTTTGTATAAACTATTATTCCATCTTGGTTATTCTTATGCTATTCTTCCATATCTGCATATCTATTGTATCAGGATCACTCTATTATTTAAATAAAGGTCAGTTATGAAGTTTTGGTTCTATATTGGTGTTCTTTGCTTGTATCTTGGCATTCTCTTATGCTATATGTTCATAGCTATATCTCCATGATATGATATTCTAAGTACAAACCCTAAATTCAAAACTTCATGAAGAAAACCTACAAAACACATTGAAACAACAAATAAACAGTTAAACAACCCTTGGTTCTGGGAAAACATTGGCTTGGGAACATTACATGGGTATCAGAGCATTAAATCCTCCTAGCTTGTGGGGATTAACACATGTGAAATTCTAGTGGTATCTATATTGGAAGGTGCAAAAGAAAAATTGTTGAACCAGATGCAAAAATGGAAGGTTCAGGTGAGGACAATGAGCCACGGGTTTTAGTAGGTATAACAAAGGAGCTGAAAAACTCCATAGACAATACACATAATACACTTGAGTCCCATTTATAGGAGAACCATGAGACAATGCAAAGGGGACAAGTTGAAATGAAGGAAACTTTGGAGAAACTAAATGCTAACAAAGAAAAAATTGTGAAACTCTTGTTACATATGACACATCGGGGGAATGGCCCAAGCATTTATGATAACAAGGAGGCCAGTGGTTCCCATGGGGGAAATGGACATTATCAGGAGAAGGATGTTCACTATTATGTAGAGGGAGAGAGATTTGGAGGGGGAAATTCCATGGGGCCAAAACATAGTAGAGTTTCCCCTAGACCTTATATGCCTACGTTCTTGGATGGCCAGCCACAGGATAACCACTTCAATGAAATAAAAGACAATTTTGAGTAATATCTCAAGGAGTATGAATCTTTGAGTGCAGGATTCAATATACAAGTGACACTGGACCAATATTGTGGCACAAAATTCAGGGGTAAACCCAAACACTATCACAAGAACAACAATGAGTTAGAGCGTAGGGCAAGTAATATGGATATTCCATACTTTAATGGGTCTCCCAAGGTGACCGCACAATATTGGGTGCATAAGTTAGACACCTATTTACAACTTAACCCCATGAGGGAGATGGATGCCATCAATTTTTCCACCATGTACTTGGAGGGAAATGATCATGACTGGTGGTAGCATGGTTTGACCACCTTGGGTCATAACCAGATCACTGCTTACATAGAGTTCACTTAGAGACTTATGGACATATTTGATTAGGGATATCGAGAGATACATTTCAGGGAACTCACACAACTCAGACAAACTAGGTCACCATAGACCTATATAGAGGAGTTTCAGAGGATAGCAATGATGGTTCCAGATGTGTCTCAAGCGAGACTAATGATGCTCTTTATAGAAGGGTTGATGGAACCCCTAAAAGGTTTGGTCAAGGATTTTAAGACTTCCAACTTACAGTAGGCCTTATGTAGGACCAGGGACTTGATGGGATCTGTAACCAGAACTAAGTTTTTCCCTAGGCCACCCATAAACCAAGGGGGGTGATATCATATGGGGATTGATAGAGGAAAGAGAAGAATGGATGAGGCTACTAGGAGAGACTTGAGGAGGAAGAAACTATGCTTCACATGCAAGGAACCTTGGGATCTAGGGCACAAATTCATGCATAAGGGCAAGGCCCACTACATTGAGGCAATTTCCGATGATGAGGAGGAAGAATATTTCGGCCATATTTAGAACATAGAAGAAACTCCACCTAAAGTGGACCCCACAAAGAATTATGAAGGGGATGAAGTAGGTTTTGACATTGTAGCAGACAACAAGGTTACAATAGCATCCATTAGTGGGGTGCCTAAATTCCATACCTTTAGGATTAGAGGAGTTCTTCAGGGATAGAAGGTTTCAATACTCATTGATGGGGGATATTCACATAGCTTCATATATTCAGCCTTACTGAAAATAACACATATACCTATAGTAGAGTTTGAGGGATTTCATGTGGAGGTAGCAGGGGGGTGCACCATGTCGCATGACAGGTACATTCTGGGGATGAAACTTACTTTAGGCAGGCATTATTTGGCACATGACTTCTATGTGATGGACCTACCAAAATCTAACATCATTTTGGGAGTTCAATGGCTTAGTACATTGGGACATATCACCACAAACAACAAAACCATGGAGATTTCCTTCAATGAAGAGAGTGGGAAAAAGGTGATTCTTAGAGGGATGAAAGGTCATACACCTAGAGTGGTGACAACAAAGTGCATGGAAGATATTTTCAGAAGAGAAGACATTGTATATGAAACATAGTGAAGAATCTCAGTACATGTAGCCAAGAAGGGGCATCCTCATTACTCACCAGATATTCAAAAAATCATTGAAAGACCACCAGGAGCACCACCAGGAGCACCACCAGATAGAGGGTTTGAGCATATTATACAATTGGAAGAAGGAGAAAAACCTTTGATTACTACTCCTTATAGAAACCCAAAAAAGTATAAGGACTAAATTTAAAAGGCTATCAAAGAGCTTTTAGACATGGGACACATCAGGCCAAGTTCTAGTTCTTTTGCATCTTCAATAGTGTTGGTAAAGAAGAAATATGGAACAATTCAGATGTGCATTATTTACAGGGTAGTGAAAAAAAAGACAATCAAGAATAGATACCCCATCCCTAGGATTGATGAGATATTGGATGAGCTTCATGGGGCTGCTTAACTCAAAAAAATAAACTTGCGCTCTGGCTATCATCAGATCAAAATGAGGGAGCAAGATGTGCCCAAAATAGCTTTCATATGTCATTATGGTCACTATGAATTTATGCTTATGCCCTTTGGGATGAATAATGTGCCATCC
>SNQJ01S0064332.1:0-29107 GCA_010110895.2 Picea sitchensis
GGAGAAATTAGAAGTGGACCCAACCCTAAAATAAGGAAAGTGGGGCCAAGTGACCTAGAAGATGTTTTTAAGGAAGCTACTTGGAGAGTATAAATAAGAGGCAAGGCTCTCTCATTTGAAACATACTTGAGAATATTGAATATATATAGGTTTTGGAGGTATACAAATGATATCTAAGCCGAAATTCTGAGGAAAGTGAAGAAAAGAAGGCTGAAATGCAAGGAAGGATAAATTCTTTTGATGGTGTTTTCTAAGGTATGTTATTTTCAGATCATCTCACCATTTTCACTATAACTTTTTTTCTATAATGATTCAGATCCTAAAATTGCTATTCAAGTGAGAAAAAATATCCAAGTATCTGTGGTTAAAAATTTAGCATGTGGGTCGTTGTATTTTTGGAGTTACACTCTATGGAAAATAGGGTTTGTGACCAGTCCTGAAACTAGTCAAATCAGGTGTTTCGGGTAAAAACATCATAACTTCTTCATAACAGATCCAAATTTAGTGAGACAAATTGTTTTGGTTAGGATACAATCTTTAGTATTCTTTGTAACCGTTTCAGATCATTTCATCAAATATTTTTTGCAGAGCACGCTCTACAAGATCGCTCTCTAGAATAAGCCATAATTCAGCAAGGTATGTCATTTTTGCTATAACTCATTTTATGAGAGTTTCCAAGTAGTGCCACTTGGAGGAATTGCATAAAACACATTGAATAAAATTGTATATTAGTTTCAGATCTTTATACATTACATATTTAAAGTTATGATTACTTCAAGTTAGGGTTGTTGACTAATCCAAAACTAGGCATGTGAGACTAAAGAAAAGTTTGATGAAAATGTTAGTCTCTTGTTTTTAAAGTTTAGGAAGGTTTGTAGTTTTGTAGGAATGTAATCATATACAATAGGTCTATTACAAAGATACAAATCATATTTGGATGATAGAAATTGATTAGGGATTTTGGTTGGGAATTTTTGTTGAGGCACATGGTTGAGACAAGTAGTTGGTAGGTTGGCACACATACATGGGTGTATAGTTGATGATGTTGGTACATATTGATGAGTCTAGTTGATAGAGTAGTTTACACATGATTGGTACATACGACAGCACATGGTTGTATACACTTGTTTATGGTACAGGTTGATTACAAGTTGGTGCATGGTTGATGCACTTGTTTATGGTATGTTGATTACAAGTTGGTGCATGGTTGATGCATTTTTTGTGTGAGTACGGGTTGATTATAGGTTGAGTACAGTTTGATGCATGGTTGGTATGGTTTAGATTTATTGGTATAGTTTTACGGTGGGTATATCTTACGGTGATAGTGTGAAAGTGGTTCAAACATTCTACTTCTGCCGGTGGCGAGGACGGACAGGGCAGGACAAGTGGTTGTAGCCACCTTCCGGTTGTAGCGAGGGAACATAGGGGGTTGCTTAGCCTCCCTTTGGTTGTAGCCAGATATTTGGGTAGTTGGATCTTTCCTTAAGTTGCTGAGAAACTAGGGGGTTGGAGCCTCCCTTCAGTTCGCATTTGGAAAACAAAGGAAGTTGGTGCTTCCAATGAATGTAATTCTTCAAGACATATAAGAAAAAGCATTATGTGATTTTCTCGCATTTGGGTTTCCCGTAAAACACCGGTGTCTTGTGTATGTGTGTGATTGTTGTTATTACTTGTTCATTATTGGATAATAATTCTACAATGATATAACATTTGAAAAAAAAGGATTATAATTACATTATTACTAATTCACCCCCCCTCTCAGTTTTTTTTAGTATTTTCAACAATTGGTATGAGAGAAAGGTTCCTTCATAAATCAGTTTAACCAGCAGAAAGGTAGATCATGGAAATTACCAACTTTATAAAAATGGAATACCGGTTTGATGGGCAGTATACTTTTGGAGCATAAGGTGAAGAACATATACTCACGAACCGAGTTTCAAGTTTGGAAATCAATGGCGCAGATGAATACACAAAGAACCAAGAGTTCCACCAACAAGTGACAAAGCGATTGAAACTTCGGTGAGAATAATTCCAAATCCATAAATGCACTTTTTGAATGGTCTTGGTGATACGGTGTCACAAAGTTGCACATTGTAAATCTTCTAAATAGATTTGGGACAAGCTTGAAATATTTATGAAGGAGATTCAAAGTCAAAACAGCAAAGCTTCAAACTTCCAGTCGATTCGAACAACTAAAATGAAGGAAGATGAAGATATAAGAGCCTACGCTATGAGTCGATGAAAGAGTGGATACAATCATAGGATTGGGAGAAGAAATGAAAAAATGTAATTTTTCAAAAAGGTACTAAGATATCCTTCCTATGATTGAACCCTAAGATATCAACACTAAGAGAAAAGATGGGATCTAAACTCAATAAGAATGGACAAGCTGCATGGAATCTTCGCAGCATATGAGATGAGAACTTAACATGAAAATCTAGATGTAAAGAAGCATCCTTCAAAGCATCCAAGCGATCAAAGCAAAGAAAAGGAACAAGAAGAATATGAAGTATCAGCAATAGCGGCGTCTGGGAAGATGATGATGAAAAGTGGCCAACCGTCAAAATACTTGAACAAAGGAATAACTGATAGATACGGAGGTAAGTTTCCTTTAATTTGTTTTAATTGTAATGGTATTGGTCATTTGCTAACAAATGTCCTCATAAGAAAAAGAGGAAATGATGAAGGTTACTAAAGGCAGACAAACATATAAAGGTAAAGAACTACAAAGAAATTTTTCGAGAAAACTTTTGCACCAAAGAGACATCTCATCATCGGATGAAGAGGAAGTCAGTGACAATGAAGCGGGGAGAGTTCTATTCATGGCGTTGAGGCTCTGATAAAGAATACTCTGAAAAAGAATATGAAGATGCATATGAAGAATAAATTGAAGAAAAAAAATGAAAAAAAAAAAAAAAAAAAAAAAAAAAAAAAAATATAAAAGAAAAGAAAACAAGAAACTACAAAGCGAGAACTAGATAAGAAAGAAGACACTCAAGAACTAGAACAAATGACTACAAAATTGAAGGTTCAAATAGAGAAGATAAAAGAATTGAAGAAGCACTCAAAAGAAAAACTAGAAGGAAAGGGCGGGATCATTGGAAATGTAGGCCGAGAGATTGTCACACTAAGAAAGGATATTCAAAGAAAAATACGCAAAAACTAAAAATTCATGGATGACATTATTAGAGCTTGTCAAGATAATATTTTTGACTAGTCCGGACTTGGATACAATTAAAGAGAAAAGGGATCAAGCTCAAAACAACAAAGCAAGAAACAAAAGTTATGCAGAAACAATCAAAGGGATGAAAAGATATACAAGGAAGATTACGGGGACCCTCCTCCACCGAGAAGAATCAGTTGAATTAACAATTGATAGATAGGCCTCAGAAGAAGAAGAGTTCATAAGAGCATATCCCTTCATAAGATATTCAACTACCAGGTATCAAACTATATTTTTTGGTTTTATGGTATGCTTGTAATAATTTTGGACGCCGAGATTATATTGAGATCTTTCGCGGGAACAATACCTACTGAGAGCCATACACAAGGGTTATTCAAAGAAGACCTAGTGAAACGAGAGAAGAAGTTACAATAGGTTTGAATCCTTGAGCGAAGTGGAATGTTACAAAATGTAACAATTTTGGACACATGGACAAAAATTGCAGAATAACATTCCCTCCTAAGAACCTCATGAGTCACAAACAAGAATCTCGGAAAATGACATGGATAAGAAAGAAAAGTCGGTATAGCAATGAAGAATGCATAATGGGTCTACAAGCTAAATAGAAGAAGCATTAGTTGGTATGTTGGCGATTGGATTCAAAATACATGACAGGTGTAGAGACAAGTTTCTTACATTCTGAGAGGAAAGAAGATGGATCAATCTCCTTTGCAAATGATGATTCATCAAAATCATTGGAAAGGCAGTCAGAATTAGAGGAAAAGAATGAAAAGAGAAAAAATGTTCTACTGGTAGAAGATATGAAACATAATGTTTAGAGGTGTGGAGTCAAATGTGTGACCAATGACATAAAGTTACTTTCAATTCACAAAAGTGTGAGATAAGAAAAGAAGGTTAGGGGAAATTGGTCGCATTCACGGTACGCAAGAACTTCAAGCAACATATATGTTAGGAATTGGAAATGAAAGTGTTGTCTGGGAAGGAAGATGAAAGTTGGCTATGTACGGAAGAGAATGGGTCACATTCATTTTGATAACTATGTCAAAGTCAGAAAAAAGCGATTAGAGAAATTCCCCAGATTACAAAAACAACCAACACTTTATGCAACGTTGCCAAGGAAAACAAACAAAGACCGAGTTCAAATCAAAGGAATATTTTCGTTATGCACAATTTCCGATTGGTATGATGATGAACTGTTCAGTGGTATGACCAGAATTATGAGTTATGATATATTTTCAAATAATAATATTCTATATGGATAGTACATGTCATGCCATTTCTAGTGGGTTGTATAGCGTCGTAACTCCTCACGGTTTTGAGAGTTATGGCCTTACAAAGTTGGAGGACCCTCATATGTCATCTAGAAGCCCCAAAGGTCAAAGTAATCAAAAGTGGTTTAAGAGATTTTAAAAGGTAAATAATAAAGTGAAGTGATGAGTGTATTATAATTAGAAGTGAATACAAAATAAATTATTTCAATAATAATTTTAATGGAGGAAGTAGAAGTGGACCCAACCCTAAAATAAAGGAAAGTGGGGCCAAGTGACCTAGAAGATGTTTTAAGGAAGCTACTTGGAGGTATAAATAAGAGGCAAGGCTCTCATTTGAAACATACTTGAGGAATATTGAATATATATAGGTTCTTTAGGTATAAAAATTATATCTAAGCTGAAATTCTGAGGAGAAGTGAAAGAGAAAGAAGGCCGAAATGCAGGGAAGGATAAATTTCTTTTGATGGTGTTTTCTAGGTATGTTATTTTTCAGGTCATCTCACCATTTCACTATAACTTTTTCTATAATGATTCAGAGCTTGAAATTGCTATTAAAGGGTGAGAAAACATATCAAGTATCTGTGGTTAAAATTTATGTGAGTCGTTCAATTTTGGAGTTACTCTATGGAAAATAGAGTTTGTGATCCTGGCTTAGTTAAAATCAGGTGTTTAGGGTAAAACATCTGCTTCTTCATAACAGATCCAAATTTATTGAGACAAATTTTTTTGGTTGGGGTAAAGTTTTTATCATGTTTGCTTAACTGTTTCAGAATCATTTCATCAGAAAATATTTTGTGTAGAACGCTCTACAAGGTATCTTTCTAGAGTAAGCCAGAATTCAGCGAGGTACGCCATTTTGCTATAACTCCTTTTCGAGAGGTTCCAGTAGTGCCACTTGGAGGAATTGCATAAAAACACCACTGAATAAAATTTACATATTAGTTTCAGATCTTTATACATTACAGGTTCAAATTTATATGATTACTTCAAGTTAGGGTTGTTGACTAATCAAAACTAGGCATGTGAGACTAAATAAAAGTTTGATGAAAATGCTAGTCTCTTGTTTTTAAAAGTTAAGGAAGGTTTGTGAATGTGATCATATAAACCCGGGTCTATTCTGAGAGCTACAAATCATATTTGGATGATGAAATTGATGATGGATTTTGGTTGAGGTACATGTTGAGTACATGGTTGAGACAAGTAGTTGATGAGTTGGCACACATACATGAGGTGTATAGTTGATGATGTTGGGTACATATTGATGGAGTCATAGTTGATGAGTAGTTGACACATGGTCGGTACATACTTGGCACATGGTTGGATGCACTTGTTTATAATAAGTTGATTACAATGAGTTGGTGCATAGTTGATGCACTTGTTTATAGTCTAGGTTGATTCTGAGGTTAGTGCATGATTGATGCACTTGTTTATCAGGCCACATGTTGATTACGAGGTTGGTGCATGGTTGATGCACTTTTTTGTGGTCTAGGTTGATTACAAGTTGAGAGTCTGAGGTTGATGCATGGTTGATGCATGGTTCAGATTTATTGGTATAGGTTTACAGGTGGTATATCTCACAGTGATAGTGTAGTGGTTCCATCATTCTACTTGTACTTGAAGGGTGGCGGGGACAAGAGCAAGGGCAATTGGTTGTAGCCACCTTCCATTTAATAACTTGAAAACATTGGGGTTGTAGCCTCCTTACAGTTTGTAGCAGAGATTTGGGGAGTTGGATATTCCCTGGGTTGTAGCTCGAGAAACTAAGGGTTGGAGCCTCCTTCCGATTCTGATTGGAAAACAAAGAGGAAGTTGGTGCTTTAATGAATGTAATTCTTCAAGACATATAAGAAAACATTACGTGGTTTCTCCCGGTTGCGTTTCCATGTAAAACAGTTGTCTTGTGTTTGGGTTTCCATGTAAAACACTGGTGTACTGTGTATGTGTGTGATTGTTTATTTATTACTACTCATTATTGGATAATAATTCTACATTGATATAACATTTGAAAAAAAAAGATTATAATTATGTTATTATTGATTCACCCCCCCTCTCAATAATCCAACAATATTAATGTACAAGGGATCAAGGCTGGTTTTATATATTATATGTAACATTGCAAAGAAATAAACTTAAACAAAAGTTACAGGAATGTGTACAGAAATTATAGGAATGTGTACATGGATATAAAATCAAAAGAGTGAACCAGGTCATTAAAACACATGTGTGAGACTGAAGCAGTAATCTAATTTTAATATTTATTTCATTCTGAGATAAAAAAAAAATTGAGTTTTCTTTACAAATAACTGTGAGGGTAGGGACCAAAGTCATATTTAGAAGCCTTCGATGGGCACCATACAAAAAGGCTCCGAAAAAAAAAAAAAGTGAAGCTAGATATCTGGATCAGCTTGCCACAAAATGTTGTCACTTGACTCTGCAATATATTCTTTATCAGTCATGAAATTCAATCCATAAACAAACAAGAATACACAGACCGCCAAAAATAAAGTATACACCTTTAAAACAAGTTGTTGAAATATGTGATTCAATTTTTGAATCATGTTGCCTTCAATAAGACCCTGCTATCATCAAGAGGGTTAGGCCTTCTAGTAAACTCAAAATGAATGAAAATGAAAGTATCTCACTAGTATAGAACAAACCTTATGGCTATAGTTCTCCTTCTATTCTCTCCTCTTTGTCTCTTCCTTACATTGAGATTTTTTTCCTTCTCAATAGGTTATGATAGTTAAACTACCTTTTCTTAGTTAAGTCTAATTAGCTTAACTAAGTTGCAGAACCCGACTTTAAAGAGTTGATTTAATGTTTTTGGATCAGCATCAAAATGTATTTAAAATCGAGGCCTTCTATGGCCTCTATGCCAATTTTCTCTGCCTCTATTTCCTCTGACATTACTGCCTCTACTAAAGAAGCTCATCCTGAAGAAATATTCCAACATGTCATGAAAAACTCTTAACAATCTATGCAAAACTCTACCTAAATAAAATCACAAAGTTGTCTCTATTATTCACCACATAACACATGCAATCCATCAATTAACACCTTAAAACTTCATCAATCAATTGTCATTTGAACAGGGAGTGGTAGGGCTATTGGGAAGATGAGGGGTTTATAGTATACGAAAAATGGTAGCATGGATGGGACAAGATAAATGAATATTTTTCAATCAAATGCAGAAGTAACAAATATTGTTTCTAAATCCGACCTTCTCAACAGCAGTCATTAACGAGATTTTGTATTAATCCTTTTTTAAACATCCCTAGCATCCAACTAGGCTATGCCACATAAAAAAAATTGATCTATATACAAATTAAAACATATGCACACAGAAAATCTTGCAGAAATTTATATATATAACTTAAAACAGACACATGCATTTTTCAATTGCACAGATTCATACAGAATAATAATAAAAATACACATGCAACACACATAGGAAAAACCCATAAAAATAAATGCATAAATAATAATGCAGCATGTAATTTAACACACAATTAACACTTATCTTGGTAAAAATATCACCAACCGCGTGTAGACCTTCCACAAACCTCCCAGACTTAGACCATGTTTCCCATCACTCTCAGTAGTGGGTCACCCCCGAGCTGGGACTAAACTCCACCCAGGTAAAGGGATTCCTAACCGGGTTGATGTATCTCAGACAAGAAGAAAAACTCTATCACAGGTGCCAACTCAAACTAACAGCCTACACTCCCTCATTCCCCACATGCATGTCCCTCCCCAAGAAGTGTGCCCCTTCTCTGCTCAATATTCCTTTGGTTTCCCCACTTCATTTCTGGGGCTTCAGCAACAGGCCAGACAGGAAGTCTCAAAGCCCCGTAGCTGCAGTTTGGCACTTTCAGGAATTAATTACCAGCAATTCTCTCACCTCAAGAGAATTTCTCACAGGCCTGACAACCTGCCTATTCAGTATCCCACGGGCCTGACAACCCACCTCTTAATTCCATCTCCCAAGCTAACCAGGTATAGATACAGGTATGGGTATGGGTACAGGTACGGATACATGTACAGGTATGGGTACATGTACAGGAAGTTATGAAGGACAATTGAATGAGTGAGTCAATGATGATGGAATGATAGGAAAATGAACTAATTCCAAGCTATATTTATGCATGTTCCCAACTTGACACTTGTCATGTTGACAACCACTTTGGCCCATTTGTCCCCATCCTTAGAACTTAGGATAAAATAATTATCCATACTTTATACTTTAAGGAATATTAATATAATATTCGTTTTTGGCTTAAGATCCCTAGTTTAGCCCCTTATCCTTAACTTGTATCCCCCCCTTTCCCTAACTAGTGGAGTTTAGTCCCTCATACTATTTTATCATGGTTGGTTTACATGCAGCGATGTATTATATTAATGATGAGACATATACAAAAATAGGCTCACTGGCCTTTAGCATCTAGGCCCTCCAACCTAATTCAACACATAAGTCTCCTAGCTTATAATAATTGGATCACTAGCCTATACAACACAACATATACACAAAGGCTCACTAGCCTCAAAATCATGCGCACTTAAGTTTGTTGTGCGCGGTATCCTGGAATGTGCACACTTCGCCATTTTAGTGTGCAGTACATGTGTGCACTATACCATGGAAGGTGCATGCAAAAATAATATCAAATAGTTCACCAGATTAATTACATTTGCATTTACATTTACAATTGGGGTTCGGCCTAGGGGTATTACATTCCCCTCTCCTTATTTATGCACTATCCTCAATGCAATATATCCACATATACAACCAAAATTTAAAAAATCCTCAAAAAGATGTGGTTATTCTTCCCGCATAGCATCTTCATGCTCTCAAGTTGCATCCTCGGGACCGTATCAGGTCCATTGGACCTTTACAATCTCTATGGCTCGATTCCAGAGCTGTTTGATTTTTCAGTCCAAAATGCATACCAAATGTACTTGGAAAGCGCCTTCTTGCTCCACTTGAATCACATTCCAATCAATAACATGATTAGCATCATGTATATATTTCTTAAGAAATGATACATAAAATACATTATGAACAGTCATTGATGTAGGAAAGGAAATCATGTATGTGTCAGGTTGCTAAATTGAAGATTTGAAATGGCCTGAAACACTAAATTGTCAAACCAGGGTAAGTAAACTTAGAGCTGCTACACTGTATGTGCGGGTAAGCTAATTCCTATCTGAAGGATATTCTTAAAAGGAAACACAAACTCACTCTGAGAAACTGAATCTTAATGACTATCTTGAAACTTATCATTCCCTGTGTAATTCATCAAAAGAGAACAATTATGTACTGAAGTGCAGGTACTACTATCTCTGTTCTACTATAACTTCACAAGACTATCTACCACTATCTTTAACCATCTACCAACACTATTTCGATCTATAACAGAAAGATCATTTCCTAAAATTATTTTCATCTAAACATTGAAAACAAATCTAAATCTGTTTACAGGAAAAATAAGGAAACCTTCTACTTATCCTAATGGTACCGGAAGCTTCATCTACTTTAATTTCAACCTAACGATCCTAACTGAGCAGAGTAGCCTAACTATCTAACAAAGCAGAGTAACTAACTATCCTAACCAAAACAAAGGATGTTCAAGCTCGCCTTCACTTTAATCTTCGTTCAAATTGGAAACTGGGAATAGAGCTATTCTAATTCACGCTTCAAATCCTACAGGAATCAACCATGCTTTCAATACTCATCATTGTGGAAGATATTAATATGCTGAGGACGATACAATTGAAGAATAATTAAGCAAGAAACTAAACAAGTTAATTCTAAAACGCTAGACCAGCATGCATGCAAATACCGAAATCGGAAGGAAACTAATTCTAATGCAAGGAAAAGCAGCGACTTGAACCTGTTTGGCGGGCCCAACCAAAAGGTACAAACACTGAAAGAAACAACCAGAACTACTCAATCATGCTACGCAAACATTGTGTAAACTTCACGTTCCATTTACTCCAAGAAAACAGCTCAAATCGTATGACAGTGAAATAACATAACACAAGATAGATTATATTCAGAAATATATTTCATAACATAGCATCATCCAACCCGTTCTTAGGAGTGATCTTTTGTTTATATATAGATCCTTCTCCATAACAGTCTAAAGAAAAAATACATAAGTCCAAACGGATCCCTGATCTGAAAATAGCTTGAAATCAAGCTTTTAAACGGTCTTCACATCTTCGTGACACGTAGTGTCACGAAGTGTGAATCATGAAATATAACGACTCAGTTCTATCATTGTGCCTTACATCATCATATGAGCGATGACTCCATCTGTCATGCGAATCTCTCTGTCTCCCATTCTGACCATAACACACAGATCTTGAGTGGCTTCATTGGTATCTCCACGGGGTACGAGTTGGTACCTGGTATTGGCAATCCTGTTCCAAAAATAGAAGTGGTACCTAACCCAAGCGACATTAGTTTCAATATCAATTTAAAGCATCAAAATGCATAAAAATAGCTTGAAACGTAAAGATACCTTAAGTAGCCCCATTGAGTGGTAGGGAGATGTCAATTATGTCAAAAGAAGGCCAAAAGGGTGGTACTGGGTATAGAAATGGAGATCTTTGGAATATAATATAGGCAAAAACATGATCAAAACTGGAGACCAACCGTATGCTATAGGCCCAATCCTCTCTAGGATTTCAAGCAGCCCACAATAGCGAGTTGTCAACTTTGAACAATTTCCCAACTTCAAGGAACTTTTGTTGGCCTTCACTTTCAAGAATACATGGTCAACCACTTTAAATTCCCTGTGAGTTCTTCCCTTATCAACATAGATTTTATGCTTGTCTTGGAAAGCATTTAAATTATGTTTTATTTTCAACATTTTCTCTTCCATTTTCCTGAGTAATTCTGGCCCAACCGCTACTCTATCTATTGGGTTATCCTAGCATATCGGTGTGTTGCACCTTCTGCCATAAAGTGTCTCAAATGGGCTCATATTTAGAGATGTTTGGTACCCATTGTTATAAGCAAACTCTACTAAGTGTAGGTAGTCTTCCCATTTTTATGGTTTATCCATCACATACATCCTCAACATATCCTCAATCACTTGAGTCACCCTCTCTGTTTGTCCATCTAATTTTGGATGATAAGTTGTACTAAAATTAAAATATCTTCCAAATCCCTTAAATAATCTTTTCCAAAAATTTGATGTAAATTTTGGATCTTTGTCAGACACAATTGTCTTGGGTATACCATGTAATCAAGCAATTTCTCTCATATAAACTTCAGCAATTTTGGTTGCCTTGTGAGTGAGCTTTACTAGAATAAAATCGACAACTTTAGTAAGCTTATCCACCACTACCATAATAGAATCATGCTACTTGTTTGTTCTAGGAAGTTTGGTGATGAAATCCATTATTACCACTTTCCATTTCCACTCACGAATGGGTAATGGTTGTAGCAAACCAGATGGGTGTCTATGAATAGCCTTTACCTTTTGACACTCCAAACATTTGGCAATAAAATCAACAACTTCTTTCTTCATTCCTGGGGAATAATATTGGCTCTTGACAGCTGCAAAATTTTTATGATAACCCGGGTGCCCAACATAAGGTACATTATGCATTTCTCTCAATATCATATTTTTCAATTCATGGGAATTTGGTACATAAATTATGCCCCTGTACATGAGAATTTCATCATTTTCTAGCTTATAGTCTTCAATTTTCTACTGCAAAATACCTTGCTATAATTTTTCCACTAATTCCTTGTATTGCAAATATGATCTTGCAGCCTCTGAAATTATGTCTTTCAAATATTATTGGTACATGTTAATGGTTGTAGCATGCAACTCATGCACTCTTCTGTTGAGTGCATCAACCACTTTGTTCTCTTTCCCTTTGATATGATTTATATCAAAGTCATATTCACAGAGAAATTCTAACCACCTGCTTTGCCTAGGATTTAGAAATGTTGATCAAATAAATATTTCAGACCATTATGGTATGTCCTCAGCTCAAACCTTTTCCCCATGAGGTAGTGCATCCACTTCCTTAAGGCATGCACTATAGCTTCCAACTCCAAATCATGAGTGGCATAGTGCCTTTCATGCTCCTTCAACTTCCTTGATTCTTAACATACAACAAACCCATTTTGACTAAGGACTCCACCAAGTCCTTCTTTACATGCATTTGTGCATACAATGAAGTCTTCATTTGGATCTGAAATCCTTAACATTGGAGAAATTCTTAATAATTTGTTCAAGTGTTGCAAAATCTTTTCCCAATCCAATGTCCACTGATTTTTCACACCCTACTTTTGCAAGGAAGTGATTGGGTGTGCAATCTTTGAGAATCCTTCAATAAATCTCCTATAGTATCCTACAAGGCCCATGAATGATCTGACCTCTGTCACATTCTTTGGCTCTGACAATCCTCTAATGGCTTCTATCTTCTCAGGATCCATTGATATCCCTTCCTCTGAAATGATATTCCCCAAATAATGAATTTTCTTTTGATAAAATGAACACTTCCTCAATCCGGCATACAATTGATGCTCCCTTAATACTTGTAATACCATCCTCAAGAGTTGTTCATGCTATTCCTCTGCTTTAGAATATGTAATAATGTCATCTAAAAATACAATAAAAAACTTATCTAAGTATTCTCTGAAAATACCATTCATTGAACACATGAAGACAGTTGGTGCATTCTTACTTGATGATAACATGACCTGAGCTCAATCTTGGAGAATATTTTTTCATCTTTCAGCTGATCAAAGAGGTCATTGATCCTTGGCAAAGGATACTTATTCTTCACAGTTACTTTGTTCAACTTCCTAAAGTCAATGAAAAGTCTTAATGTTCCATCCTTTTTCTTTGCAAATAAAACTGGGGAACCCCAAGGTGACACACCTGGGCGTATATACCCCTTATTTAGGATCTCTTCAATTTGCATTTGCAACTATTTCAATTCTGGTGTACTCATCATGTAAGGGGTCTTGAATACTAGAGTTGCTCCAGGCATCAGATTTATGGAGAAATCAATGTCTCTGTGAGGGGGTAATCCTAGTATTTCTTTAAATACCTCTTCAAACTCTTTTAGGACTGCATAATCTTCAATATTTGACACCCTATCTTTAGGTGTTTCTTCCATATGAGCTTCAAATATTTGACACCATTTTATGTAACATTTCTTCAGTTGCAATGCTGAAATTTCTCTGATGGTTACTACCCTAGGAATTCCCTGCATTGTCCTTAGGTTCCCTTCCTCATCCAAGCAAGTAAATGCCTTGTTATGATAGTCTAGAATAGCATGATGTTGGTCCAACCAATCCATCCCAATTATACAGTCATAGGAACCTAAAGGAAAGATATTCAAATATTCCCCAGTGTTCAATCCATTCATGTCCATAAGACATGACTTAACCATCTCATTAAATTTTCTTTTGGCTCTGGTAGCCAGCTGCACCAACCAAGATTTCCCAAGCTTGCTTCTTAGAAAATTTAAACTTTCCACCATATTAGGACTATATAACTATGACTAGATTCTAAATCAATTAAAATAGCAATGGTTTGGTTGTTGATCATACCTTCCACTTCAATCATATGTGATTGATACTCTACTTTCTTGTTGTCCAGGGCTGCATAGATCCTTGGTACATTTATTCCCATGTCTTCCATTGTTTCAGCTTGTTGTACATTGTGAATAGTCCTCACTTTTTTATCTCTTTGAGGACAATATCTAAACATATGATCTCCTTTACAACCCCAACATTGAATAGGTGGTTGCCTTGGCCTTTGACCCCCTATATCAATCATTATGGGTTCTCTAGAAGTTGGTTGTACCTGAGGACTATTTCTGAAGAATGTTGGCTTAGTTCCCTTCTTCCTCTGATCCATCTTGAATTTATTATTGTCTTCCCAAGATTTTTGGAAAGTTGGCCTTGATTTTTGTTGATCATATAGGAATTTAGCTCACCTTATGGTGTCCTCCAATGTTTTTGGATCATCATATTGTATTTTTCCATTGATGAATGATGGCAATCCACTCAAATACCTATGAATCTTAGTTCTCTCATCCTTGATGAAAGAAACATACTTCAGCAGATCTAAAAACCTTCTTTCATATTCATCTATGGTCATACTCCCAAGTTTGATTTCAAAGAACTCTTTCATTTTCTTATCATAGTATCTCTTAGTCAAATATTTATTTTCAAAATACTTTTTGAATTCCTTCCAAGTAACATTTTTCTCTTTAATGTGTTTCACCTGCACAAGTTGATCCCACCACATGGATACCTTTCCCTTGAGTTGATGGATGGAAATTATTCCTTCTGCATGAGAAGAATAATTATGAAATTGAAAATACTTTCTCATGCCCAACAGCCATGTCTTTGCATCTTCATCCTTCTTGTGCTCACCATCAAATGTAGGAGTTTTGTGATTTGATTTGTTCTCTCTTATTAGAATTCCTCGGGGAGTGATGGTTATGTCTTCTAACACTTCGTTTTCTTCTTTTCTCATCAAGAGACCTGTGACTTCCTGATTTTCTTGAGCCACTCTCCTTATCCAATTTATTTTCTATTATGTTCAAGATCTGCATTAACTTCATGTTGAAGTCCTCCTACTTATCCTTGGATATCATAAGTCTTTCATTATCTTCTTTATGGATTTGGACATACTTCTGCAAATTTTTAATGGTATCTACCATATTCATGTTTCCATCCCTTCCTTCTCGATGTGCATTGGAGTTTGTTCCTTCAATACCCATATGGACATCCATCCCTATGATCTCATCTTCCTGGTTGTAATCCACCTGTGCATATTTCATTCCTCTGCACTCTGTGTTGATCCTAATATGATCTAGTTGTTGTTAACTTTGCAAATTGTGCAGCCAACAAAACTTTGTTAGGCTAATTGTTTCAACAATTTCATGAAAATATGAACCATTATGGTTCAACAATGCATCATAATTCTTTCTTCTGATATCCTGAAAATTGAATTCCCATATCAATTTTCTGGGTTAATAATTATACTCTATTTTCCAATACCTTTCAAGTGCCTGCTTCCATGCTCAATTCTAAGTCTTAAGCAAAAAATTATGGTTATTTGAAAATTGTCCATTAATTATTTTGTTCACTCTTCAACTTGGTGAAATTATGCGTTGTAATTATGCATTTTTCACTTACTCCATTGGAATTTTAGTAGGAGCTAAATTGGGTTTATTCATATACATATTTTGGATAGTTTGTCCAAGTTTCATCTCTTTCTTGGTTATGGGTTGCTAGTTACAGCCTGCTGAAGTTCTAGGCCAATTAGTGTTTTTGGTTTGGAATGCTACAAGTACATTATTTTCCATATTAAACATTTTTAACATGCCCCTAATTTTAATTCAACTATAGCACTATTTTCTATGGTTCAATAGCTTTCCATATACTTCTCATGTGCCTCAATATGATTCTAGAGCAAAAGGTTATGGCCCTTCAAAGTTAGTTGGGTCTTAAAATTTACCCTCCACTATTTGTGATCAGGAGATCAAATTTTGCTCAAAAATTCAAAGTTCTCAGAATTGCTTCAAATTGAACGAGAGCATAGGCCTCATTTTTGCGAACCCAATTCAACTCGTTTTGTCTCAAACGGACGTCGGGAGCGAGAGATATCGCGATCTGTTCGAATCGTTAAACAGGCAAAAAAAGGACGCTGACTGTACAGTCCGTACAGTCTGTACAGGCTAACATGGCAGAGTCCGTACGCTGACATGGTAGAGGTGATGTGGCAGATTCTAATTGGTAGATGTGGTCAAATTGGAATGCAACACGTGGCATTTCCGGAAAAGAAAAATATTAAGCCGCAGATGGAAACCTCTGCAAGAGTAGAGGATTTTTGCAAAATATTTGAGGAGGATTTATGACTTATTGCATGTATGTTGAGCTCAGTTGTCACAGGTGTTTGGTATGTGGATAGTGGTGCTTATTGTCATATGACTAGGTGCAAGGAGTTCTTATGTATCTTGCAGTAGGGAGTAATAAAACTTCATATTGAGTTGGGAGATGATGTGTGCTATAAGATGCAAGGCATAGGCACAGTGTCATTTCAAAGGGAGTCGGGTAAGCCACTTTGTTTTTCTGACATATTGTATGTTCCTGGTCTTACCAAGAACCTCATTTTAGTTTCGACCCTGCAAGATAAAGGGTTTGAGGTGAACTTCCATGGAGGGAAGGTGTAAATTATACCAAAGGGGTCTACAGCCAAGATGGATAAAGTAATTGGGTTTCATAGTGAGAAGGTATATAGATTTCATTTTGAGCCAGCAAAAGCATTAGTCAGAAGCAACACATATTTGAGTGTGTTATGGCACAAATGGATGGCACATTTTTATTTTTGTGTGTTGAGTCATTTTAGACATGCATTTAAAGGAGTGTCTAAGGTTACAACAGAGAAGAATGACCCCTATAAGGGTTGCACTTTCTAAAAATATGCTCGTAAGTCATTTCCATCTAGTGAGCATAGGTCCAAGGGGATCTTGGATCTAATCCATTCATATGTTTGTGGTCCTATGATTGTGCATTCATTTAGTCGATTTAGTTACTATGTGATATTTATTGATGACTATTCCAGGAAGACCTAGATATATCTCATTAAGACCAAGGATGAGGTATTTGATAGGTTCATGGAGTTCGGAGCTCTAGTAGATAACTATTATGGTAGAAGAATATGGGTACTTACATAAGATAATTGGGGTGAGTACACCTATAATGAATTTGTGGAGTATTGTGTTGCAGAGGGTATTAAGAAGGAGCTCATAGTTCGTTATAACCCGTAGCAGAATAGAGTGGAAGATAGCAAGAATAGGACCATAGTGGGTGCAGCTTATGCGATGATGCATGATGATGTACTGCCTATGTTCTTATGGGTTGAGGCTTGTCGCACAACTATTTACATTCAGAACAGGAATCTCCACACCATTTTAGGGAAATTGACACCCAAGGAGGTATACACATGTACTAGGCTAGATGTGAGTCATATTCACATCTTTGGGAGTATTTTTTACTATCATGTCCCTTTGGAGGAGAGGAAAAATCTAGACCCCACAACAGCTAAGGGGATCTCGATTGGTTGCAGCCAGACTTATAAGTCCTACCGCATCTTTATGTCAGAAAGAATGAGGATAGTGGTGTGCAAAGACATGTAGTTTGAGGAGGAGAGAGCATTGAGGAGATCTAGAGATGTGTCAACGTATATAGAGGACCAGTAGGGATAGGACTTAGGGTAGAAAAGTGAGGAGGCACAAGTACATAGTACATAGTCACAAGCACAGACACAGGGTATAGGGACAGGTGTTGGCAGGGAGATTAGTGGAAAGGACAGTCAGGAGACTGATGAGGAGGTCGAGCAGCGTGAGTTTGTTCTAGAGGAGATTAACACTAGGCCAGAACCTAAGTGGTACAAGTCCACAATCATTTATTCTAGACAGATAGCGCCTCTAGAGAGATCTTTCAAAGAGAGTAGACCACCACAAAGATTTGGTTATATGGCACTCGTGACAGAGCTTATAGATTTTGATCCTTCCACTTATGAGCAGGCTGCACAACATGGAGTGTGGCAGGAGGCCATGATGGAGGAGTATGCCTTTTTCATGAAGAATGATGTATGGGAGGTGGTGTCCATGCTAGAGGGAAAATGGGTGGTTGGATTGAGATGGATATATAAACTCAAGAATGCAGTAGATGGAAGCGTGTAGAAGTATAAAGTGTGCTTCGTAGCCAAGGGGTTTTCACAAAAAGAGGGTGTTGATTACGAGGATACTTTCGCCCCGATGACTAGATATTCCTCCATCTGAGAAGTTATTTCACTTACAGCAAAGATGGGTTTGCACGTTCAAGAGATGGACGTGAAGACTGTCTTCCTCAACGAAGTTATTGAGGAAGAAGTCTATATTGAGAATCCTGAGGGTTTTGAGGTTGGAGACAGTGATAATCATGTTTTCATGTTGAGACGAGCCTTACATGGGCTCAAGAAGTCACCTCAGGCATGGTACTTGAGAATCAACAGTTATTTGAGAGAAGTGGGATTCCAACGGAGTGAGGTTGATCCAAACCTCTATTTTCTAGGAGATGAGGTTCCTCTCATACTGGTGCTTTATGTTAATGATTTGTTTATTACTAGACATGAGAAGTTGATTGCAGACTACAAGGCTAACCTTGCAGTAGAGTTATAGATGAAATACCTTGGTTTGATGCATTACTTCCTTGGTCTAGAGGTTTGGAAAACAAATGGGAGCTTCTTCTTGGGACAGGGGAATTATATAGTAGAGATCTTGCGCAGGTTTAGGATGACGGATTGTAGGCCCATGTACATGCCTCTAGTGACAAAGTCGATGAATATTTATGTATCTAGTTCTAAGACAGTAGACCCCACCATCTATGGTCGACTTATTGGATCACTCATGTATTTGGTTAACACTAGACCATATATTAGCTTTGCAGTCAACTCTTTGAGTCAATTCATGGTGAACCCTAGGAGAGTGCATTGGATAGCTGTGAAGCATGTGCTTCACTACTTGAGAGGTACAGTGGAGTACGGGTTGTTGTATGAACGCAGTGGTGGAGTGATATTGGAAGGTTTTATAGATGTTGATTGGGAAGGATGTGCATAGGATAGGAAGAACACTTCAGGATGTTGCTTCAGCATGGGATCGAGTATTATATCCTGGTTCAGTAGAAAGCAGAGATCAATGGCATTGAGCTATGTTGAAGCGGAGTACATGGTATTTATTTTAGCAGCATGTGAGGAATTGTGGTTGAGTAAGTTTTTCTTGGGACTGTTTGGTAACAAGTTAGAGCCTATTGTGAGACATTGTGATAATCAAAGTTTCATCAGCTCTCTGAGAATCCTGTGTTTCATGATCGTAGAAAGCATATAGACATCTGCAATTACTTCATACGAGATTATATACAGAGGGGATTTGTGAGTCTCTAATACATACAAATAGATCATCATATGGTAGATATATTTACCAAGGAACTTTGCAGACAGAATTTTGTGAAGTTCATAGACAAGATGGGGTTGGTTCATAATCCCTTCCTCGTTAAGAGGGAGTGCTGAGAAGTGTAACTCAAAAGGTATTCTTCCATGTGTGGTGTCCTAGCATGGTGGGGGACAATGAAACTAAGCCAAGTCGATGGCTTGGTCTCTTTCCTAAAGTTTTACTTAGGAAAAATTACGTTAGATGTGTTATATTTTAATGTTGACTTAATGAGCACTTTTCTAAAGGTAAAAGTGAAAATAATTTAAGTGAAGGTATTTTAATATTGGCCATCCATCTCATTGAGAGAGTGAGGGTTGATCTCATCCCTTGATCTCTTTGGAGATAGGATTTTTTCTTACTCATTGAGACAAAAGGAGGTCTACTTGGTGGTTGGCCGCATTAGTTGATTGAGAGTCGGTGAATTTCAGCAAGAAGAAGAAGTTTGCTTGAGGGTTTGTTGTAGGAGAATTGCAAAGAGGATAGAGAAGAGTTTTTATAGGTGGATCAACTTACATCTCATCTATTTGCAGAGGTCATACTTTAGATCTGAATGAGAGCTGTAAAGGTGATGCAAAGGGTCGTATGATTTTCATATAGGCTCATGATTTGGGTTCTTCTGAGTTGCTTTGTTGGTTAGTTGGATTGAGAGAGGGTCATACAAGTCTTGAGAAGAATTTTTTTGGGGTTTCACTCAGTCATTTGTGTAGATCGATTTGCTCTGTAAGAGATATATATATCTTTCTATTGCATAATAAAATCCACAAACTGAAGAACTGGTTTTCCCACATTGGGTTTTTCCAGGGGTTATTTTACCCAAAAATATTAGTGTCTCTCTTGTGATGTGATTGTTGTTATCTTCTTCATTGTTCCTAAGTTTATTTTGTGCGATTTTATTTCTGTGAAGAAACCTAAATGTAACTGCAAAAATAACATTTTCAGAATTTTTATATGGTGAATAATTTTTCTGGGTATTAAAGTGTTGAAGACTTTCAGTTCATCTTGTTGGGTTTTAGTGGATTCACAATCTAGGCCATTTTTATTTCGAAAGTGTTCAGCAATTTTGCTTACCTTTGTCCTTCAGTCAAACTATGAGGGGAATTTCTATGCCATCAAAATTGCGTAGTAATGAACCTAGCCTCATTTGCACCCACTCATGGAGGTTTGAACCCCAGCCTCTACTTTAATACAAATCTTATCACATTGCTACTTTCCCACTACCCTTAATGAATTAAAAATCATTCTAAAAAACTTTATATGGAAAAAAGAACAAAATGATAAGATATGGAATTTTCTATCATGGGAACATTTTGTGTAACCAATGTGGGTTGGAAGTGTTGGCATTAGAAAACTAAAAATTGTATAATAGGCCCTGAATGACTAATTGTTCTAGAGACTCCTCAAGGCACCAAACACATTATGGTGTTAAACTCTGAGGAACAAATATATGGGGAATGATATGGAAACTATAATAAATAAAACCACGTTTCCCAAAGGATATAATGTATGGAACAATATGCTTAAAAGTACAGTGATGGATAAATTTATGTTTTAGGACATCCATGAAAACAATGCTCCAAATTTTTTAAATGATACACCAAATGGACATCCCCAACTAAAGAACATTCAAACCTTGAACTCGGCTAGGGAAAAAATGATACAGTACAAATGGATTAAGATAAGGATAACCCACAAGAATTTTGACTGGAGGGCAGCATCAATGACCTAAAATATCTATCATAGAAGAAACTAGAGGATTTCCACATTCATCTTGAAGAGGCGGAAAGTGGTGCTATCCAAAGAGAGACTGTTGGAGGAAAATTTTAACAAAAAGATGGAGAGACAAGCTTTATTGGAAGTCCAAAGTGAAAGAAATTTATTCTATGAAACATGGATACTCTCTAATCCTCATGGAAATTTCCTATCTATAATTTGGTGTCGAGCTCCCCACTACCCACCACCCTGGTCTAAGGTATCTACATTCTCTTGGCTATCATTTATCAAAAACAATATTCCCCAAGCGGCTTCAAGGAAAACGAGATATTTGGACCATCAAGTTCCAATGAATATGCTTCAAAAGATGAAGAATACTCCAATTGTGTCATCCTTGATTATTAGTAACAATGGAAACGTATGGAACATTTGAAGTCTCTTTGGTAGACACAACAATTACTCATTCTACAGTGGAAGAAACCTTCAAAAAAATATTTAAACCACCTTGGATATCAAAACTCCTCAAGTAGACACATATCTTATATTTAGACCTCATCCTTTTGTTTTTATGGATAGCAAGGAATGGAAGGGTCTTCGAAGATAAATCATGGTCAATGGATAAAATATGGGCAAGAATCAAAAGTGAAAGAATTGTAATAGCACAAAAATCATATAGAGGGGAAACTAGGGATAATGGACCATATGAAGTAGTTAATATTCTTAAATCATGGGCACTTCTACTCAGCATATCCATTGTTAAATGTTAGGAAACTCCAAAAATTGCTCGCAACTCTAGAATCGTCCCTACCAAGGATAGAATACATACAATTTTGACTTCTAAGAGAAATCTAGGCTCAAAAAGATCAAGGGAATCTTTGGGGACCATAAAGGGTGTATTGTTGCACCTAATTAAAAATATTTTGTACCAAAAAAAATAATCGAGTTGAATTAGTAGCTTTTATTTATGATATCAGAAAATCCTTGAGTTAGGTCTTAGTAAAATCATTTTTGAACGTCATTCTAAATTAAGTATAGACCAACTCAATGGAAAGTTTTGGAATCCTTCTTGGGAAATTAGCACTAGTGACTTGGATCAAAACTTTGGCATAGAAAATTATGAACTCTGCAAATTCAAACATCAAAAGGATGTCCAATCAATTCACGGACTAACTACCTAATAGGGCCACATGCGGGAAAGAAGACACTTTTATGTTTTTGTTTTTGTTTTTAAATTTAAATCTAGAATAAAAAGACGATTGTAAGGAACTTTTTGAAAGCATACCAAGTCCCTAGAGCTCAAGGTGGTCCCCCTCAAATATGGAACACACAAAGTATGGAGACTTCAAGAGATCTCTTCCAATCATTATCCATCCATATATCTACATCTTAAAACTTATCCTCCCATGTGCATATGTATTTGGCAACGCATTTCCCAGCTAGCAATAGGGTACAGGTATGCTAGCCTCCTCCTCCCATCCCATGCAGCCCAAGTAGATACATTTTTTTCCTTTCAAGTTTCAACCATAGATGTCGATGATCCCTATCTTTGTTTCTCCACAAATTGGCTCTAATCTTTGTGACATGTCATGGCATACTTCTTAGTTGAGAGGAGGGGGCACCCAGTAACTCAATATCATGCAACAATAATGAGGGATCATACCAAGAACTATTTACACACTCAAGAGTGATTCAACAACTTCATGGCCCAAGAAGTGCATGAAGTCCACAGAATCAACCATGGTAATTGTTACAACAAAATCTAGCAGCCCCAAATGATGTAAAGTCTCGTGCATCAAGGAAGGCTACCCACTATCACCATTGTATCTCTTCCTCTCACTTTTGGTTGTATATTATCCAACTAAAGGGGGGGATTCCCTAAAAGGTAGGATTTTTGAGGCTATAGAGTGGAGGTACAAGGTGATTTATGAAAAGTAGGCCTTAACAAAACAAGTAGATATAGTATAATGGAAGAATCAGTGGTGTGAGAAGGAAATATGAAGAAAAACCCCAATACCAAGTGCCTAATCACACCTTGGGAATTGAATCAAGGAAACATAGATCAAAGAGGTCAAGTGCATGAAGATGAAAGGTGGTAGGGGTTGCTAGGCATGTCACAAATAATCCCTAGCTTGCTGATTTTTATAGCAGAAATCTACATTGGAAGGCTAAAGGTGCCATACTTAAGCATTGTTACGAAAGTGAGGTTATGTTAATCTAGAAAAAAATGGATTTATTAGAATAAATATTAACACGACAACAATAGCAATAAGAGGGATAGAATCCTCACATTACTCTATCCAAATGACACATAGTTCACTACAAGGCATTTGTAATATGCTACAAGGATCTCCTACTACAAAAATCAACATATGGAATTAATGAGCACAATGAAAGCCTCACATAAAATGATATCATACCTTCAATCCTCCATAAGGCTCCAAGCATATGATGTACAAATGAAGTCCAAGGGGATAGTTCCTCAATCCCCAAACTATCAACAACCATTACAATGAAAATAAAGCTCCTCTTTATAGAGGGAGTCTCTTCTCTCATACAACAAAGAATTATTTTTTACTAACTCCATGGTCAAAAAAACAATATAATAATTTAGTGAGATCCTTCCTCTATCCATGGTTGACCATGTCAAAACAAGTGGACACAAGTATCTCAATGGTAACTCACCCTCCTCTAAAAATAGGAAAAATATTACACCAAGTATCTCCAAGAGAGGGTGTACTACTAAGAATAGACATGATAACTAGGTCAACATGCAAGATGTCCACATAAAATCCACCCTCTAATAATGGATACATGTAAAATATAATAAAATAATGTCAAACCTAGGAGGATGTGCTCAAGGGTCCACCTAGAAAACCTCACAAAGTGCACCTTCCAAGAAGAATGAGAAATATAACTGTTAGAAAAATAGATGTGCTCATTTCACCATATACAATATAGCAATATTGTCACCCAACCACAAGTCGAAGCCACCCACGAGCACCTTAACCTTGACAGAGAGAATAATTCTGGAAGCAACCCTAAAACCAATAGCCAATCAATGTAGTGTACCTATTTCCGAAGCTAGCGCACAAGGCATAAAGTCCAAACCACAACCAAGAGAAAGTCCAAGCCTAAAACCGAAAATACAAGTTGCAGTAGTTGCAGTTGCAGCTACTCTCCAAACTTGTGCACTTATTAAATTTTTGCAGTTGCGGGCTGTGTGTGTCCAAATAAGCTCTGGAATCCTGTATTTATACTATTCTTTCTTAGTTGTCTGGGCCGACTTCTCTTTTTGGAGGCCATAAACTCAATATTAATTATTCTCTTTAGTTGACTTGTCTTCTAGGGTTATATCCAACGCTTTTAGGGTTTCTCTTGCTTCCCAGAATACTCTAGTCTTGTCAAGGTTACACGTGGAGGTTAATACCTCGTGCAGCTACCAAAATATAAACACTCCATCCTAGCTAGGGAGGTATTAAAGGCAATGATCTTGAGCAAAAAAAGATCATTCAATCGGTAGCATCATCATAGCCACACGAGCACCATCATCACTATTATGATCATCTGATAGCATAAACTACATCATCTCTTGAATCCATACTCCATCTGAGTAATCAGGCATGATGTTGAATAAGTCACTTACTCCAAAGAGTGATATAAGAACCGTTATTCTAATCTGGACATATGTCCTAGAAGAATAATTGTTCCAATAGATGTTGGAAGCCACGCCATGGGCTACAAGGACTATTCTTCTAATATGAACATACATCCTAGAAGAATAAGTTTCCTAGACCATTTTCCACTTGGAGAATGGTTGTCCACCAACACACTGACTATCCAGCTAGTTGTTAATCATTTCCAACACTACTAATAGTATTCATGTCAATCAGAACAATGCCATTCAATAGAACACAACTATGTCTATTCATCGTAGTACACAACTACTATCTAGTGGTACACAACCACACTAAGTATCACAAAGCTACTTAATCAGTGGCACATAGTCACAACCAATGGAACACATCCACCACATTATCACACATATATTTTCTAGAGACATACAGTCTCTAGGAAATCATATCGTCTGATATCAACCTGCATAAAACAATAGAATGATATAAACTGAGTCATCTAGTCCATTCTTCCGCTCACATCTGTGAGATATGGAAGAGAATCTTCCCTTAGAAGGTAAAACATCAGCCATGGGCTATCTAGACTATTCTTCTTAAGCATAGAAGAATAATTGTCCCTGATTTTTGAGCCTGGACCATTCACCTAACTGGGCCATTCCTCTAGCACTAATCATAGTGCAACTTGGAGAGAATGAGTCTGCCCTAGGGAATGCATGTCCCTGATTTTTGAACCTAGACCATTCACCTAACTGGACCATTCATCTGGCACTAATCATAGTGAAACCTGGAGAGAATGAGTCTGCCCTAGGGAATTACTGTCTGGACCATTTCCTAATGGAAATGATTGTCCTGCACCAACCTCCAAAATAGACCATTCTTCGAAACTGCTCACAACTATGAACTTCGAAAGAGTGACTGGCCGGTGAGGAAAACCATTCTACTTGGACACTACTCAGAGTGACTTCCAAGAAGAATGATTTTCCTAGACCATTCCCCCACAATGGACACTAGGGGAATCGTTTTATATGGTACATCAACAATCTATCGGACCATTTTCATTACGAAAATGATTGTCTGATGTGGACCATTTTTCGAACTGTAAAATGCTTGTCCATCAAAAACTCAAACCATTTTATGAACTGGAAAGGAATTGCTCATCCTGGACCATTTTTCAAACTAAAAAATGATTGTCCATAAATCAATAACATATCAGTGCTCCCTCCCAACCTGGGATTAATATCTTCCCTTTTCAATAAGGAAGTTGTCTCCATGAGCCCTAGCTTGTTTCTTAAGTATGCAAAATTTTCATCTTGGACAGAGGCTTTACCAAAATATCTGTTATCTGCTCATCGGTGGAGATACACTGGAGAACCACTTCTCTCTTCTGGACTTTATCACGGAGAATATAATGCTTGATCTCAATGTACTTTGGTTTGTCATGGAACACTGGTTTTCTTTGAAGGCTTCACATAACTCTAATCATTACAATATATTATGGTTGAATTCGATACTTTTGTTTCCTGCTAGCCCATGACATTGTGGCAAAGCTCAAACTGAAACATATCCAAGTATCACTTCTTTTGTCATCATGATAGTTTGTTTTGGATTAGCAATCCATCATCCCGGACTTCTGAGTAACCATTATGATACATTATTTATGTCATAGAATTTTTTCACCACGCTTATGTTGTATATAAGATATTTTGCATCAAGTTGTTTGAATCCATACAAGGTCTTATTATATCTACATACATGGGTCTCTTTTTGGTATAAGCTTCTTTCTAAATTTTATTTATTTGGGAAGAATAGTCTTTTATATGTAAATTCCAATCCATGGATACTACAGGAGGTATATCTAGTTTACTGGAACGAGTTGTCGTCGTAGTATTTTCCCTTCTTCTGGAAGAACTTCTGAATTTTTCAATGCTTCCATTCATAAGTCTTTTCCACATTTTCTTACATACATTGTTCTTTATCATAACTTTCGTTTCTTCTTCTTGATTGCTTCTAGTGGGTTCAAACCAAGTTGGTGGTCTTTGTGATTCTCGGTATAATAATTGTTTGTTCTAACTATTCTTTCTTTCTTGGAATCTTCATGTTCTTCCTCATGTTTCTCTTTAGCTCTTGGGTCCATGGAGTCTTCTATATATTCCATGCCCTAAATATTCCAACTTCTTCCTTTCATCATAGGATCATGGATTTAGATGGACAACCAAGGATACTTTAAGGCTTCTTTTCGAAGAAGATTTCTTCTAGAGTCAGATTGAACACATTTTTCTTATCATGGCTGCTACTTTCAATGGGAACATGGAAAAATACTTCATAATCCTCAATGGATCATATCATTTAGTATTATCTCCCTCCTAATTATTTTTTCATGCATGAATGCATGCTCTTCTTTTGGAATTTTGTAATCAACTCCCTCCATCTAAGAGAGTCCACGCTTATGTTTGCATCCTTATTGTCTTCTGCAAAGTTTCACAAGTCTTTTTCTAATTTCCTCTTGATTGATGACTTATTTTTGTTTTGAATTCTTCTAGGTCTCTTTAGGTTTGATTCTGAGTTCAGCTTATCTTGCAGTTTTTACTTATATAATAGATTCATCAAGAATTTTGTCACCAAAGATTGTCAACGTACTTCATATTTTTCATCTGCATTTCTTGACTTGTAGTCATCGTAATAGCAATCCTTATCTTGTTATTCTTCCATAGGTATTGTTTCACTAACCATCTTATATTGTAAGAAATAGATACACATGATATGTACAGGACTATGTAAGCATGTTATGTACAATAATATTGTTACATTGACTAAAAGAAGAAGTATGCTTTATCATGTTCGGTCTTCTTTGAGGGTTCCCTTTCTTCAACAATTGTTATTTTGTTTGTTTCCTTCATTTTCTTTAACTCATGAAAGTGGTTCATGTAGTGACCATATTTTCGACAGTTGAAGCATTATATCATTTTCAATCTTGCGACAAATGCATCCCATGTCTTGGGAAGGCCATTGAGTACTATATTTACCAGTTCATTTTTCTGAAATGATTTCTTCAATAGCTTGTAGTTGATATCTTAACACTCAATGATGATCACGATAATTTAGGGAAGTAAGCAATAGAGTATTCAACATAAATCATAGACATGAAGTATACAAAGATAGATATTCCTGAGGAAACCCATAAAGGGATAAAACCTCTTCTTCTTAATATGATAAGTAGTCTTTATTTTATGTACATTATCATTCTTATGAGCACCAACTCTTTGTGAGGCTACCACCTCTATTTTACAAGATGCAACTTGTTGGGAGCACCAACTCCCTGGTTTCTCTAGCACCCACTAGAAGGAAGCACCAACTTCCTGAATGTTCCAGCACCAACTTCCAGTCACACATGCACCAACCCATATAACAGATAACAATGGTTCTCCCTTGCACCACCCTAACACCCTGGTTTTTCTGGCTGCAACCAGATGGAAGCTACAACTCCCTATGTTCAAGAACCCACTTGAAACACTAAGGAAAACAGTCCTCCCTAGCACCACCCTACCACCCTGAGATATAAATCTTTGCTTTTTGAAATTTATTGCAGTGATACAGTATTTAATAATGGCTTACCAGTCTCATCATTGTTTTACTACACTGCTCTTCTCTGCCTGCATCAGTGTCTCCATGCTCACATATTATTGCGCTTTCTGTTCTTTTGCATTTTATGCTCTGTGTGTCATGTCTTTTCTATGCGTTATGCCTCCCCTATGTACTTTCACACATACGCTTGGTTTCCTTCTACATGCGTGAATAACTATCCAACTTTCTTTACAAAGAAACAACAACCTTCCTCTATCACAGCATCTTTCTTTTATTCATGCTCTCATCATCCATTACACTCCACATCTCCAACGCTCAAGTCAAAAATCTCAAAGACGCTCAGGAACAATAATTCAGTTAGTGTAACTGAATCGTAACTGATCAAGAAACCACGAAGTGAAACAACAACCCTTTGATCAGATTTTGTTTGATCAGTGTCTTTGGATTATACATGCAGAGGCCTTTTTGACTTTTCAATGTGTAACCTCCGATGTGGAGCCTAGCAGTGCTATCGCCTTCCCCTATCTTCCACTGATGTGACCTTGGGTCATGTTATTGTTGAAATAATGTAACTGCGAAGAGCATTCTTATTATTTTGTTATTGGATTAAATCCCCATTGTGGATTAATCGTGTTATTATTATTATTGGATTAAATCCCCATTGAGGATTAATCATGTCATTATTAATATTATTGTTATTAGATTAATCC
>SNQJ01S0064332.1:29117-51000 GCA_010110895.2 Picea sitchensis
CCACTTCTAATTTCTCCATTAAAATTATTATTGAAATAATTTATTTTGTATTCAGTTTGAATTATAATACACTCATCACTTCACTTTATTATTTACCTTTTAAAATCTCTTAAACCACTTTGATTACTTTGACATTTTGGGGCTTCTAGATGACATATGAGGGTCCCCAACTTCGTAAGGCCATAACTCTCAAACCATGAGGAGTTATGTGACGTTCTACCTACCACCAGAAATGGCATGACATGTGCTATCCATATAGAATAGTATTATCTAAAAATATATCATAAATATCGTTACTCATCAAACAAACTTGGGTCCATTACCCAAACTTGGGGTCTCCAACTTCTCATGGCCATAACTCTCTAGCCGTGAGGATATTTTCCCTGAAAAATTCACTTTCCTTCATCTCATTATTCCATAATTAAGCATGGGTTCTCTTACTCCACACAGCATCTTCCCGTGAGGACTTTCACCATAAGGGGACCACTTTGGAGTTCATCCGTATTTACTTCTTATCAACCATGACAAAAAAATAATGAGTCATATTTACATCAAACACTATTGGGTCCATTACCCAAACCTTTGTGCTACGGGTATTTCTTCAAGGGTTGATATCAATGAAAACCAAACTTAATCAACAAATACTTGTGTATTAAATGATTTTCTTAAGGCTATAAACCCTATGTGACATTCCCAACTATCTTGCCTTAACCCGACAAGATCTGAAAATGCTTGAGTAAGGTTTTCAATACCTTTTCCTCAACATTTATTTGGCGACCGTACTGGGGAGATATTCCATATCTCTTTGGTTGATTGTATCACAATTATATTTCATTTTTTGTTTTATCTGAATACTCCTTGACTGCTTTTTTTTCCCATGACAATACCTGTTACAAGAAAACCCAATATTGGAAACGATATTGATGACAAAACTAGCATTTCCGTAACCTTATTTAATACTATTTTAGAAACTAATAGTACTCATGCTGAACTTAAACACTCTTGGGAAGTAATTGAAATGGATATAAGTATCCATGAATGTTGGGAAGCCAGGTAAAGGAAACCCATAAATCAGTAGTAACCTCCATTTTCTCACCTTTTTGGTACTTCTTTTCATGTCCTCAAATCCTCACATCTCTAGAAGGAGAAGAGGATTGTCCCTTGAAGCTACTCTTATTTTGGAAATAGGAAGGAGGGAAATTGTTTTATCAATGAAAGAAATCACTCTAAGGAGAAATTTATTTGATTCTGCTAGTTCACCTTCATCACCCATACGTATTACCTTGCACATGACATCTGCAGGTAGTGGTAGTGGAACCATAGGTGCCTCATCCTCACAACCTTCTTCTTCGTCAGTAATTGGTGGTATATACAATAATCACATCCCTATTCAATCCAATACAAATCCTTCTAAATTTATAAAGAAATATGGACTTTTTCAATTCGAGGAAGATTCTATGACCACCCCATGGTATGTGTCTTCTCCCTTGAATCTGACACCTGCTACTCACCCATTACCAAAGTTTAAGGAGCATTTACCTAGGTTTTCAAGAAATAATATTGTTACTACAAATGAACACCTAGTATGATTTTATAATGCTTGTCATAACATAGGGGATAACAATATAGACACTTGCATGCGCTCATTTTTCAACTCCCTCGAAGGAAAAGATGCATCAGATGTTTTCGACCTCGCTCCCAAAATTCTTTCCACATGGGAAGAATTGGTTTATTGTTTTAAGTCCACTTATGGACAGTCCAAGAGTCTAGCTGAGAAGTTGAGGGAATACAACAATATTGCCTATAAATATGGTGAAACCATTAAATATTTTAACCTTCGCTTCACCAAATTATAAAATCAAATCCCTAAACTAATCTGCCCTCAAAATCAGGCTGCTTTCATGCATTATTATAATGCTTTACCTTATCCTTATCGTTATAGAATCGAAGAGAAGGCTATTGAAAATCTTGGTTCCACTCTTCATAATTTTCTAGAATATGAGGAGAAACTCGAAAGAACAGGTCTCCCTAAAGGGGACTCGGTCAAGAAAACATATATGTTTGCCTTCCTACAACTCGTGTAAGATATGAACAATAGGATGATAGCCTATGAGCGAAAGGGAAGTGTTTCCTCACCTACCCCTGAGGCATCTTCTTATTACTCAATGCCTTTTAGGAATACTAATGAAAATACTTTTCATCCAAAGGGCATTATGTCTTGCAGTTGGTGTAACTTCTATGAAGAAAATCATGAAGAAAGTACTTGCGAAGTTAAGAAAAAATCCAGAGATAAGATCTTTGGAAAAAGGCCCGATACCACAATCATTGTTTTAGATTGGGTTGAACCAGAGGATGTTATGGTAATCAATACCATGAACAAAACTTACACGACCAAGGGTAAATATGGCCCTCCTCGGGCTTCTTCCACCTCAATATCATCTTCTCCAAGTACTAATAGACAAGATGTCATAGTTTTGGATAATCAAGGAGTTCCTTCACCTCTTCCCTCTTCAAAATATAATATCCTTAATAAATTGGATAATATCAAGGCTGATGCTACTCTTTTGGACATGGTTTCCCTCCTAGAACAACAAAAACATCTCAAAAAATTTATGGAAGATAAAACTTCTACTATACCCAATGTATTTGAAGAGTCAAAAGAAGAGGATTCAATTGGAAATAAGATAGGTGTAAATAATTTTAGGAACCCTCTAAAAAAACCCCTTTTTATATTTCTGTAAAAATTATGGATAAAATATCTCATTGTTTTCTAATTGATGGCGGGTCCGGTCCAAGTGTAATGTCAAAAATTATCATGGAGGAGCTTGGCTTGTCATGCACTAATGAAAATTCTAGAAGCATTCTCTCTTATAACAGTTTGCAACAATCAACTATAGGAGAAATCAAGGATGTAACCTCATTTCTCTACACACACCCCGAGATAAGAACAACTCTCAACATCCAAGTAATTGATATGCCAATGAGAAACTATTCAATTATTTTAGGAAGAGACTGAAAAGCCTTAACTAGTGGATATCTTTCACTTTATGGAACACATCTGTCTGTCGGGTGAAACAGAAAGAACATTATATTCCTTAGGGAAGGAATAATTTCACCATATATAGAGAGTGTTCCCCAACCTAACATAAATTATCTTGAAGAAGATTTGGGAGTATACTCTATCTTTGTTGATGAGGGTGACACTATCCTTGAACCAAGTGATTTTGACAATGGAATGTGGCATATGGATTTCGATGGCTTGTGCTCAAATGAAGGTAATGGGGTTGACATCATACTATAGTCTCCTATAGGTAAAATCCACAATTTTTATTATAGGTTAAAATTTTCTTGCAAAAACAATGTCACTGAGTTTGATGCCTTACTGTTAGGCATTGAAAATGCATATAATCTTGGTTGTGACCACCTTATAGTTTTTGGTGATTCTGAATTTGTTGTGAACCTTGTACATAAGATTTATTTTCCCAACAACAAGTTGCTTAGACGCTATACCCAAGATGTTTGGATGCTCATTTCAAATCAATTATCATTTAACATCACTCATGTTAATAGGGGACTTAATTCAATGGATGATAGGTTAGTTGTGTTTGAAACACCTCCTACTTGACAAATTTTATCTCAATGACATGATTGTAGATTCCAATCTCTATATCGTCCTCACGTCCCTGATAGCATAGAGTCACGGGAAGTTTTACTGAGTGATGAAGGCATTTGTGCTTTCATACAAAATGAACTGTTTAATCCTAAAGAAATCATATCTATTGAGGATGAAAAATTTCCTAAGGGCTTGAGTCCTATCGAAAGTTCATTTTCATCGAGTGATGTAGGAAACAAAGAGACACATAAGGAAGAGGAGTCAAAAAATAAAGTGGGTGATACCATTTCCTTGAACATTGGGACACCCAAATCCCCCAAGATCATTAAGCTAGGGGCCCAATGTTCTGACGAAGAAAAAACAAAATTCATAGAACTACTTCGTGAATTTCAATATGTTTTTCATGGTTATACAAGGATCTTCATGGTTTTAATCATGCTCTCATACAACATGCCATTCCTATCAAGGAAGGGGTAAAACCAATTAGGAAAAAACAAAGACCTATTAACCCTACGCTTGAAGCTAATATTCGAAACGAGTTGGAAAAGTTGTTAAAAGATAATATAATATTTCCAATTAAGTATTCCGAGTGGGTTTCAAATATGGTCATTGTTTGGAAAACTACTGGTCAGATCAGATTATGTGTCGATTTCTGTTCATTGAATAGAGCAAGTGTCAAAGACAATTTTCTGCTTCCTAATATGAAAATGATTTTACAATAGGTTGCAGGGTCACAAATGATGTCCTTGATGGATTTTCTAGGTATAATTAAATCAAGGTGAAAAGGACTAATAGGTGTAAAACCACCTTTACTACACGTTGGGGCACATTTTCTTATGAACGCATGCCTTTTGGCTTGTCTAATGCAGGTGCCACTTTTCAAAGAGCTACACACATATATTTTGACGATATGATCGATAAAACTATCCAAGTTTATCTTGATTATTTGAATCTCTATTCAAAGATTTGGTTGGATCATTTTGGTCATCTTAGAAAAGTTCTCATGCGATGCAAAAAATTTTGAATTTCTCTAAATCCTTCCAAATCTATTTTTGGTGTCACAAAGGGAAAACTCCTTGGTCATATTGTTTTTTTTTCAAGAATAAGAATTGATCTCAAAAGAATTACTGCGATTCTAAACCTTCCTGCCCCCACCTACATGAAATAAGTTCAAGCTTTCATGTGAATTATTAATTTTGTTCGTAGGTTTGTTCCTGATCTTGTTGTCATGGTTAAACCAATTCATAATATTCTGAAGCAATATCGCTCTTTTTTTTGGACATTTGACATCGAAAATTCTTTCCTTAGGATTAAGAAAGAAATCAGTTCAGCACCAGCTCTGGCGAAACCAAATTTTGAGAAAGATTTTATCATATATACCAATGCCACCGATGAAGCAATTTATGTTATCCTCTTACAAAGTGATGACCAAAACAATGAAAAAATTGTAGCTTACATGAGCCATATTTTATTATATGATGAAATCAAGTACTCTTATATTGAGAAACACGATTTTTTTGTTTGTTAAATCTATAGAAAAATTTCACCACTTTATTTTAGGAAAACATACATAGGTAAGAGTCCCTTTGCCTGCTATCAAGTTTCTGCTTTCACAAACTTATATTTCAGGAAAACTTGCAGATTGGCTTGCCAAAATTCAAGAGAATGATTTGACGATCATGACTTCAAAGACATCAAGAGACGAGAACTAGCTCTTCACTTAGCTCAACATCTTGAACAAAGTGAAGAACTTGAAAATCAAGATAATCCTCTTTCAACTCTATTTCATATTGAGAATCAAAATTTTGATATATCCGAACATCCTTGGTATAAAAATCTGGTGTATTATTTGCAGTATCATAAGTGTCCAGATGAGCTGGATCCTCATCAGAAAAGGAGACTCCACCTGGAAGCTTCCAAGTATATCATTTTAGGATACTTTTTGTTTAGAAGGTCTGTTGATGGTTTGTTACTTCGATGTGTGAATGATGAAGAAGAACATAAATTGTTACACAAAATTCATGGATCACCAGTTTCTATCATTCACGTTGGTGGCCATTTTTCCGCTAAAGCTACTGCCTTTGGAACCATAAGAAATGGTTACTATTGACCTTCGATATTCCATGATTCCTATAAATTCACAAGATCTTGAGATAAGTGCCAAAAATTTGCTATGGAAGAATGCCTTTCTACCATGCCTTTACAACTTGTCCTCTTGGATTTCCCTTTTTCTAAATGGGGCCTAGACTTTATTGGTCCTATCAATCCTCCGTCTTCCATAGGACATATATTTATTTTGACAACCATTGATTACTTTACTAAGTGGATCGAGGTTTTACTTCTTAGGCACACATAAGATGAGCAGGTAATTTCTTTCCTAGAAACTAATATCTTTTCTAGATTCAACATTACATTAGAGATCATTACGAACAACGACCCAACCTTCATTTCTACAAAATTGACTCATTTTATGGCTAAGATAGGGGTCAAACATTTCACTTCATCTTCTTATCACCCTTAGGGAAATGGACAAGCAGATTCCACTAATAAGAATCCGGTTAGGATCGTAAAGAGGATCATAGAAGACAAGCCTTGCCAGTGGCACACGCTTCTCACTTATGTTCTCTGGGAAGATTTCACAACCACCAAAGCAAGCACATGATTTACCCCCTTTCAGCTCGTATATGGCCAAGAGTTTATTCTTCCTGCCGAGCTAGAACTTTCCTCCTTACGTCTGATGCTACATATTGAAGAATTAAATTCTTCCAATGTTCCCCAAAGGATAAATTCATTGTTATCCCTAGAAGAACAAAGGAAATTTTCCCTAGAGAATATTAAAAAAAGGCAAAAAACTATGAAGAATTATTTTAACAGATGAGGAAAGGATGTTGAATTTAAGATTGATGATAAAGTCCTATTATGGGACTTAACTCATGCTGAAAGAGGAAGACATTCTAAGTTCCAAAAACTATGGCTAGGTCCTTTCAAAATCACTTTTATCCTAGGCGCAAACTCATACCTCCTAAAGGATTTGGAAGAGTGATTGTTCTCTTACAGTACCAATGGTTCCCACTTGAAACATTATGTGGAACCATCTTGATTGTTAAATTCTTGTATAAAAATGATTGTTGTATATAGTCTTTTGTTTTACTGTTTTCTTTTTACTTTGGTTTGTTGAGTTTCGATTTCTTCTGTTTTGTTTTTCATAATTATCAGAAATAAGGTCTGGATCGATTTTTCCATAACATTTTCATTCTATAAATATTCTTGATCAATAAGGTATACACATTTGTCACGATGTCCTCTTTTCAGACATCACAAAACTTTATTTTTTATTTCAACACTGTTGTAGGATAGTTGATTTTGTCTTCTTCGTTGTTTCTGCTATTCCTTTCTTCCCTCCATCCTAAGATCCAAAGAGAATATCAGAAACATTCTCCTTGAAAGTTTAAGAAGCATTATATGTTACATATTGTTCGAATGTTATGAATACAGGACCAAACCCCCTCATACGTACCACTTTCCATAAGTTATTCCCAAAGTCCTGTTTCATTATTTCCCTTAAATCATATTTCCCCCCCTGTTGCATAACATTTCTTTTTAGTAGTTCTTTCTATCATTTACTTCTACCAGTCTATGAAACCAGACATTCTAAGTTCCAAATATGTTAGAAACACATTTCCCTATGGAGTCACTAGTTTTTTGAGTCTCAAAAGCACAACGTGGGGTACCTTCATGCAAATTGGTTGCAATGCCTTATTATTTATATCTAAATAATAATATGCTAAATAGGTGGGACCCCATATGTGAATGATGATGAAGGATGCCTCATCTTTTATGCATTCATGCCTATTTTTGAAAAAATGACTCTACAGGTTTAAAGTTTGGAAACCGTTTTCAAAGCGAAGTGGGAAAATGATAGGTTATTGATGACTTAATTCAAAGAGAAAAGGTGTTGCATTAATGAGCATCTTGGTTTTATTCTGATGCATATATATTTTGAATGGTGGATTTAAAATCCAAGCATGAAGTTTTATATAGTTATGGAATCTTTCACTTATGAGTTCTTGTTAAGTATCATGCACCATTGTTAAGGTTTATAAGGGTGGCAATGTTTCCCTAGCAAAGATTGGGGACATACAACATATTTTGTGCTAAGTGTTAAGCGTGCACATTAGGCTTGAAAAATTTATGGAAGGTGGCATATCTCACTTTGTATTAAATTTTTGATGGTAGTTATAGTGGATTATGCACTAGAGGTGTTAGTGCACTCATACTGGGCTATGGTTGATGGAATTAATGTAGACATGACATGCAATTACTGCACGTCTCTCTAACCCTACCTTGAGGTTGCCACCCTTGCTTGGTTTTCATTTGGTCAGTTGCTTGGTCGGTGTTTCCTTTGTGTTGCTCGGCCTTGGAAGAAATAGTCGTGTTTTTGGTTTTCCCTGACATTCTACATACAATTATGAAAGCTCTTGCTGCTCCATCCATGAAATATAGCTCTGCTCATAATTAAATCATAATGTTAGCTCTTGCATTTGCTTAATGACTGTGTTTTTCCAAAGTTTAATGCATGTGTGTATCAACTACGTAATGGAATTTAAAGAGGAGGTTATCCCTGTTAGTATTCAAGTGTTTCAATTTGATGATAGTGTTTGAACTCTTTTATGTTCGGATTATGTGATTGCTTTATGTCAAGAATGGATACTTCTCTCTACTGTAACTGTTGGAAAATTTTGTAGCGAAGGTTGCTTGGGTTTAACTCGTCTATGGTCATTTAAATTTGAGGGTTTCTTTTCTCTATGATATAAAATAATAGTTTTTTGCTTAATGCCATTACCAGTCTTGGAAGATTTGTAGCTCCTGTCTGTCAACTGTTTGTATATGAATGAATATATTTACCTTACGACCGCCATGAGAGGTATGTGGAAGAAGTCTATGGAAAGTTTGTTTTCTTTCACGTTCGCCTAGAACTTAGTTCTTTTGATGAATCACAATTTCAAACTCTGAGCTCGATGTCTATTATCCGTGGTTAATCTGACATCAGAGAGGTTGGCTATTCACATATTTTTTTCATGTATCCATGGATTTTTTTCAATTTTCTAAATGTATGATGTTAGAGTAATAACACTAGGTTCACTAGGTTATGAATCCAGTCTGTTATATAACAAATATTGAAAGTTGTGACACTTGCCTCATGTGTTGAAGATTTGTTGAATATGTTGTTTTCCATAGCGTGCTTGATGTGCTCTAATTTTAGTAGTGTTGAATATCTCTATCGACAATCTATTATAAAAAAGGAACTCTGTGAAAAAAATAAATAAAAGTGGATGGTGAGAAGATTTTTTATTGAAATTAAATATTAGTTCGTTAGTTGATTATCCACGGGGTTTTTGTTGATTTTGGAAAACTATATAATCTTAAGATAAGAGAACACCAATTGCACATGGGTTTCGAGCCCAGTCTGTTTACAAAACAAATAATTAAGGTTGGTTGTTGGATTATATTTCATTCTCAACCCCATAATGTGTTGGATATGGTCTGTGTTTAGCTGTTGGAATGATTCTTTGTACAATATATTATTAAAATAACTCTATGAATAAAAATAAAGAGTGTGAAATGGACAATGTTGGATCTTTCCTGGGGTTTTGAAATAGTTGTGTATTGGATTTAAATTATGAAACAAGGAAGAGTTTTGGAAATTCTGTTGTTCATGGTGATGGCATTTTTTTTTAATAAGTGTTATGGAATATAATAGAACAATAATCATTTTCCCCTCTCATTATATCATTTTTCACTCACTATACTCCCCCTCATCCTCCCAAATACATTAAAACACTCCTTGTTATGTTATTACTTAGAATTCTTATGGAAAGAAAATGATTAATACAAAAGTTGGTTAATGATTGGTGTTGAGAAGGTTGGATTTAGATACAATCTCTGTTACTTCTGCATTTTCTTGAACAATATTCGTTTATCTTGTCCCATCCATGCTACTATTTTTCGTACACTATAAACCCCTCATCTTCCCAATAGACCTACCATGCCATGTTCAAATAGAAATTGATTGATGAAGTTTTAAGGTGTTAATGGATGGATTGCATGTGTTCTGTGGTGAATGATAGAGACACCTTTTTTATTTTATTTAGGTAGAGTTTCATGCATGGATTGTTAAGATTTTTTCATGACATGTTGGAATATTCTTCAGGATGAGATTTTTCTTTAGCAGAGGCAATAATGGCAGAGGAAATAGAGGCATAGGAAATTGGCAGAGAGGCCATATAAGGCCTCGGTTTTTAATACATTTTAATGTTGATCCACAAGAATTAAATCAACTCTTTCAAGTTGGGTTCTTCAACTTACTTGGAGATGGGATCCTCCAACCCCGACCTAAAATACCTCCCTTCCAAGAACATAAAAGATTTTCTGGTATCCATGTTCCTTCTCATGTGTCAATGCAACCATAAATTCCTGCCAACGATGGTTGGCAAGAGATTGTCCACCAACCTTCTGTTCATCACCACATTTGGCTTATTGCTTCTTTTCCATTACCCTCTCCGCCACTGCCAAAGAATCAAATTTTCTAAGCTGATCATGTTGTCTCACCTATACAGTCATCTCATGCTAGTAAGAGGTTAAAAATCAATGTTCCCAAGCCTGTGCAAGATAAAGGAAAAGGAGTGGCCATTGCCTCCAAATCATTCAAAGAGTCCTCTGAATATGTGTCTTCACGTCTTCATCTTAAGGATGATTGTTCTCATGTTATCAGTGCAGTCCAACCTCAAGGTTCCAATCAACCTAAGGCTACCATAGAATTATCAAAAGAGGAAAGAAGTGAGAAGAGGCCAAATTCCTCTCACAGTAAATATAGTTTTTAAATGATTATTTATGTTATTTCCTATTTGAGGACGATATTTTTACTTTGAAAATGTTTTGGACAACAAACATGTATTTAGGCAGTTTTTTGGACAACATGGATACAATACTTTTTGGGATATGGTCATATTATACTTTGCTGATATTTAAAATATTTGATCATAATTATGAGAACATGAGTTACAAGGAGGATATTTGAATCAAATGATTGAGTTTTATATTTCATGTTTGATGATTATTAAAGGAAATAATTGGGATTCACAAGGGTTCCCACCTATTTAGTTATTATTTAATTAAGACCCTTATATATATATATATATATATATATATATATATATAATTTGTCTCAACTAATTAGTTAAGCTAATTAGACTTAACTAATAAAAGGTATTTGAACTACCATAACCTATTGAGAAGGAATAAAATATCAATGTAAGGAATAGACAAAGATGAGAGAATAGAAGGAGAACTGCAACCATAAAGTTTTCTCTATACTAGTGAGATACTTTCATTTTTATTCATTCTAATTTTACTATAAGGATTAACCCTCTTGATGACAATAGGGTCTTATTGAAAGAAGCAAGATTCAAAAACTGAATCACATATTTCAACAACTTGTTTTAAAGGTGTATAATTTATCTTTCGTAGTCTGTGTATTCTTGTTTGTTTATGGATTGAAATTCATGACTGATAAATAATATCTTACAGAGTCAAGTGACAACATTTTGTGGCAAGTTGACCCATATCTTTAGCTTCATTTTTATTTTTGTTGTCAGACTCTTTTTGTATGGTGCCCATCAAAGGCTTCTAAATATGACTTTGTTCCCTACCCTCATAGGGGTTTGTAAAGAGAACTTAGTTTTGTATCTCAGAATGAAATAAATAATAAAATCATATTACCATTTCAGTATCACACATGTGTTTTAATGATCTGGTTCACTCTTTTTCTTTTATCTCCATGTACACATTCCTGTAATTTATGTACACATTTCTGTAACTTTTTCTTAAGTTTATTTCTTTTCACTGTTACATATAATATATACAACCAACCTTGATTCCTTGTACATTAATACCCGTGGATTAAGTGATTTTCTTAAGAATATAAACCCTAGGTGACATTCCCAACTATCTTTCCTTAGACCGACAAGATTTGAAAATGTTTGAGTAAGGTTTTCAATACCTTTTCCTCAACAAGTACCACCCCTACTCTCATATCCACCATCCCCTACATGGAAATAAGACTCCCTAGTTAGGAGTAACACTCTTGTTCTATTTGTGGAGTATATTGTCATTATATCTACCATTGTTTGAATCTTCTTGACCTTCAACAAATAGTTTTGACTACTTTTATAGACCCTCTCCCTCATCATGCTTGTTCCCATTCTAGAGAAGGTACTCCTACCCACCCAAGTCAACCAATACATAGACATAGAGGTACCATAAAAGAAATGTGCCCTTTGTGGGGATGACCATCGCACCCACTTGTGTGCTAGTCTTCATGAAGCCATTTGATTAATATCCATATCGATTTATTTCAATGATCCATAGGAAACCCAACGATTACATGATCCTTCCTCCTTTCATATTTTCATTTCTCAATATGATGATGCTCCAAATTCAACCTCTTTGGTTTCCTCCATGCAGGTGACCTCTACCCTCAACAAGAGTCCATCACTACTATTGTGGCGGCTTCACCAACTTCCAATTCCTAGTTACCCACCAACCAAGTCATCTAAAATTTATTCTCAATCTATGGGAAGGCCTATGTCTCATACTGATCATATCCTCGTCCCATTTTTCAAGTACAAGTCATCATCATTTATTAATATTTGTTGTAACTTGTGTTGGTTTACATGGACTCATCCTTTTTCTTTATCTAATAGATCTATCCTTATCAACCACAACAAATTTTTCTATGGGGGTTTGATTTCAAGGCCCAATAACTTAGTTACCATTTTCATTATCGATCATTTACCTCACATACAATAACATATTTCCATAATTTATCCTTGATTGCATGGGACCTTCTAGTGTTTGACTTCAAAACATCCATTCATATTGCATTGGTTTGTAAAAGTACCTTGGTACCCATTATCACTATCAGTGGGCCACCTTGCATCTGTTATTCATGATTTACATCATTGATTACTAACCATATTGTTTCTCTCATGATCAATCACAAATGATTATTGTGTTGTGGATATATCTATGTTTTGGTGCAATGTTATGATCCAACTCCATAAAAATGACAAAAAATCGATAATTACAGTCCACTTCAAGGGGGAAACCTCCTTTTACAATATTTCCACTTAAGAATACCATAAGAGATGAATTAATATGATCCTAATACTATATCTCCTTGATATATATATATATATATATATATATATATATATATAAGAGATGAAGGGGTACAATTATGATAAAAGGGTGCAATGAAGGGGTACAATTATGATAAAAGGGTGCAATGAAGGGTTATAACTGACCTAATAGAAATGTAATAATTCAATATCTAGGGATTAATAAGGGGTTTTATACATAACATGGGGCTTAACATGCCCCTCCCTTTCAAACAAGTGTTTTCCTCAACACTTGACTAACCATGTATGCTTCTGCATGAACAAATCATCTTCCCATGTTTCCTCTTCCACTAGTAGGTTCTCCCATTTGACGAGGTACTCTGTAATTGCTCGATTTCTCAGTTGCTTAATTCTTGTTTCAAGGATTGTTTCTAGATCTAGTATAATTTTACCTTCTTCATTGATCTCTATTAAAATAGTTTGGACTGAGATCTTGTTTCCGATGACCTTGTTTAAGAAAGAAACACGGAAGACTGGATGTACATGTGAATATGGAGGTAACTCCAATTTGTAAGCCATACTTTCAATCCTTTGCAAAGCCTTATAGGGGCCATAATATTTGGGTGCTAATTTATTGACAATCTTTTGTTGCTTCAGGGACATTTGTTTGTATGGTTTTATCTTTAGAAATACCCAATCCCCCACTTCAAATTCCCTTTCACTGCGATGTTGATCTTCTTGTTGTTTCATCCTATTTTGTGCTATAAACAAGTTTTCCTTCAATAGTTTGAGGACCTCTTGTTGGTTCCCTATGTGGTCCTCCATTGCTTGAACCTTTCTATTTCTTTTCAAGGGTGATGTGATGGATGGAGGATCATATCCATAAAGTTCTAGAAATGGGGACATTTTTGATGAAGTATGGAAGGATGTGTTGTACCACCATTCCACCAAGGGAAACCACTTTCCCTATTGTGTCTGTTTATCAGATGCAAAGAAATGAAGATATCCTTATAGAAATTTTTTCACAATATCAATTTTCCCATGAGATTGAGGGTGGTAAGATGAACTATGAGCCAATTGAGTACCCAAACGAGAAAATAATTCAGTCCAAAAATTCTCGTGAAAATTGGATCTTAGTCACTTACATTACTCTTGGAGACTCCATGTAGCTTTTGAACTATTTCTATGAATTTCGTGGCTACTGTAATTGCTTTAAAATGATGAGAAAGAGAGAAAAAATGGGCATACTTTGTTAATTAATCCTCTACTACCATGATGACAGTCTTTCCTTCATATTTGGGTAAACCTGTAATAAAATTCATTGAAACTTCTTCCCAATGTTGGCTTGGTATAGCTAATGGTTGTAGGAGACTTGGAATCTTGATTGTCTCTCCCTTAATTTGTTGGCAGAACAAACATTTAGAAAAAAAAATTTGAACATCATTTTTAAGACCTTCCCAAAAAAAATCCTTTTTGATCTTGTGGTATGTTTTAATGAATCCTGAATGCCCCCCAATAAGAGACGTGTGCAATTCCATAAGGATATTTTTTTTGAGTTGGGAGTTCTTACACAAATATAGGCGATCATGATACCATAACAAACCATTCTTCCATACAAAATTATCTATGGAAATGGGGTGCTCATGTAGTTGTTGAATGATATTGCATACCTCTTGATCTTGCTTCCATTGTATCCTTGCTTCTTCCACCCAATAATGTTGTGGAATAAAAATAGCACATAGTGAACCTTTTGTTTCTTCTTCTTTCATAGAAAGGGCATCTTCCACAACTTTATGTTTTCATTTTTTAGATAATTTAAAATTCATAACCCAACATATTTATAACCCATTTTTGTTGCTCTTTTGAATACAGTCATTGCTCCAAGAAGTACTTGAAACTATCATGATCTGTTTTTAATTTGAAGTGTCTTACTATTAGGTAAGGGATCCATTTCTAAACTTCATGTTGTATGGCCAACATTTCTTTTTCATAAATGGTTTTGAATAAGTTTTTTCCTTTAAGTTGTCTTCTTTTAAGTTTTTTTTCCCAATTATTGTAACCATTGGACCCCTAAAACAACATTGATACCACCCATTTGGATGGAAATCATGGTGCTATCCACAAAATAACCCCCCATGCTGAGATTAATACTATGGCATTTCCCTAAACAATTTATGGTACCACCTTCTGCAATCAACTTGAAACTCCGGTATGGGATATACATATCAATTGAGATCTTTTTCTACCTTGTAGTTGACAAAATTATGGGTTCTACTAGAATCAATAAAAATGAATACCTTTTTCTTTTTGATGTATCCTTGTATCTTCAGGGTTTGTGGAGTATTGATTCCATCCAATTCATGACAAGATATTGTTGGAGTAGTCTCTTCTATATCTAGATCTTGTGGTGGTTCAAATTCCTGATCTTCTTCCTCTTCACAGTCTATGTAGAATAAATTCTTCTCATTGCATTTATGCCCCTTGCTATACTTGCTATCACAATTGAAGCATACTCCTTTTTTTCTTATTTCATTCATTTGTTGAGGTGTTAACCTTTTCGGTTGAGGTACACTTGTCTTGTGAACCCCAAAACAATCTCTACTCCCTGTGTGTGTAACAATGGTAGACTTGTGTGTAGACTTATTCTTGTCTTGAATATGATGAGCATATTGCATAAATTCCATAACATGTTTAGGGTATATTAAAAAAATCTCATGTTTAATGTCCTTTTTTAATCCACCCATGTAAGTTTACAACAATTTTTCATCACTTTTGTCATCCACCCTTGTGGCCAATACCTGAAATTCTGAATTATAATCTTCAATATCCCCTAAGTGCTTGATTCTTGTCAATTGACTGAAGTAGTCATGTTCCCAAACTTTCCCATATTGTGCTTCTAAGTCCCTTGTAAATAAACGCCAAATATAATGATAAAAAGGGGGAAGCCTTTTTACTATCCATTGGTACCATTGACATGGTTTTATCTCAAAGTTCAAAGTTGTTATGTGAATCCTTTTCTTATCATCCATAATGTTATGTAGTTTAGAATAGTTCTCTATTTGGTTTACATAGATAAAGAACTTTGTTCCATCAAACTTATTTAATTCAATCTTGGGAAGGTTGAATTTAGGACCCCGACCATAATTAACTCCACTATTAGAGTTAAATCCACTTGAGAATTTTTTATTGTTGACTAGTTGTTCAACATGACTACTACCTTTATTTTCACGGGTTCCTGGAATTTTGACATCTTCTTTAGGGATTTTTTTCATCTAGAGTCTAAATGATAAGAGAAGAGATGGAATTTTTCAATTCCTTCATAGATTTTTGTATTTATTCCTTATTTTCATCCATCATATTTTTCATGTCATTCTTATTCTCATTTATCTTCTTATCCATCTTTTTTTCCATTTCAGTAATCTTGTTTTCCATCTCACAATAAATCTCGTCGATTTCATCTTGATTCATGGTTGATATTTATGGAGGTTTAGCTGGTGAAGTAAATTTTGGAGGAGCCTTTGGAGCCATGCAATAAAACAATAATTCTCCTCTTTCTCCTCTTTATTAGAAATTTTGAATCACAAAAAATATATCTTCCAATAAAAATTTATGCCAATTGTAAGTTATGTACCTTTTTAGCCCTTAATTTGGAGTCTATCCTCTTGGCCGACCTTCCTTCTAATGTATTTATGAAATTTCGGCCCCTATGAGTCCAAAATTTTGACTTGTAGTACTATGACATGTCTTCTTATCAATTCCATAGGTCTAATCAAAATTGGATGTTCCAATAGGAAGTTAAGGTAACTTCCCCACATCTTTTTGAGTTTTGGCCTTTCCAGGAGAGAGAACTTGTAAAACATGCCCCACGTACAATATTTGATATCAAAATCTGAAGCTTGTACCAGAAACACCATAGATTTTCCTCTTTCCAATGCAACTAGTCTCACTCAATTTGGATACTATCTTAATAAGATATAACTATTTTACCCGAAACACCTATTTGAGACTAGTTAATAGGACTAGTCAGATACCCTATCTTCCACAGGGTGTATATCCAAAAGTATGACGACCCAAAATATTAAATTTTATCACAGATACCTTGATATTTCCTCTAAATAACCTCCAATTTTCATGGTTTGAATCAACCTGAAAAAAAAGTTATTGCGAAAATTCTACGATGACTTTCTTGGAGAAGAAAAACCCTAGGATTAATGAGCTTTGATACCAACTGTTATGATCCAATTCCTTAACAATGATAAAAAATCAACAATTACAATCCACTTTGAGGGGGAAACCTCCTTTCACAATATGTCCACTTCATAATATAATAAGAGATGAATTAAGATGATCCTAATACTAGATCTCCTTGATATATATATATATAGGAGACAAAGGGATACCATCATGATGAAAGGGTGCAATGAAGGGTTCTAGCCGACCTACTAGAAATATAATAATTCAATATCTAGGGTTTAATAAGGGGTTTTATACATAACACGGGGCTTTATCTAGGGCTTAACATGCAAATGTTTTGGATTTAGTTGGAAACTATGGACATGCACAACTCCTTTCCAACATTTTTATGAATCTCCATAATGGGTTTATCTTTAGTAAGTTGTTAGCATGTTCCAACCTTCCCATATTGTGGGCCTCCTATACTATAGTTATATGACCCTACTAGGTGACATTGATCCATAACATGTTTTAGATGGAAGCAACATTGTTGTTATCACTGAAATTTCGTCCGAAAATGGTTACAAGAATTCAGCATCATCAAACAGTTATGAAGTCATCCATGGACCTGAATTAACGCAAAAACATTCATAAAGGGTTAAAAAATATACAAAGTAGTAAAAAATTGAAGGGCGCTATGAAGACATTGGGCGCGCTCGCACATGCGTGAAACAGAAACGCAAGATTCATGCACATGCGCATGATGCACGACTGTTGTCGCAAAAATCCATGCACCTGAGAAACGACGCATTTATGAGAGTGGTCAGCTTCCCACCCACTTCTGGTTCAACTTCCAAGCTGATTTGACACTCAAATATGGACTGGATTCGACTGGATGGTTGGTCAGAGACCTAGAAATTCCCTAATTAGCCTCTTTACACACTACAAACTAGTTGAAAAATAGCTCAAAGGAATGCTATAAAAAGACCATGGACACACTTCATTTTTCAAGGAATTTCATAGCAAAGTTATGCTGCCACTATTCTCTCGAGGACTCTTCTATCCTTGCCAAGAGTATACTTGCATCACATCTTTGGGGCAATCCATCTCACCCCTTGAGTGGATTAGCAAAGAATTCTTTCACCATTTTCATTTTCATTTTCAAAGTTGTAAGAAGAGCTTACTTGTGGGGGTCCAAGAGCCCTCTCTTGGAGGAAGAAGGGACTCATAGTCCCCTTGCTTCTCGGTGTTTTCTTTCACTAATATCATCCTTATCATTGGTGACATGGGTATCATTGTTCTTTTTGTCTCTCTGTCCCTATGCTTATAAATTTAGTTGTTGTTTTATTTCTTAGTTTATTTCTTAGTTGTTTTATATTTCTTTTTCTAACCCTTTTCCTTCTAGCTGTCTTGCTCAAAAAACCCAATTGAGCTTGCAAGCACCTCTATTTTTCTCACTAAGGTGATGAAAGAGGCGCAACAAATTGGCAACTCCGCTGGGGAAAGGTATCAATTTCCTACCCCATTTGGGTTTTTCTAGCTCTTCTTTTAGTTTGTTTAACTTGCAGGTGCACTAACTGGCCTAAGCCGACCTGCCAATCAGCCAATTTCAAGTTGAATTGGGAGAAATCCATCCAGATTTTTCATTCTTGGTCGTGTGTCACCTATGCGCGGGTTTTTAGGCCCACATATGCGCATCATGCGCACATGCGCTTAAATCACAGTTCTTTTATGCGCACGTGCGCTTATTGATTTGTCTCTGTTCGTGCACATGCGCTCTGTGCGCCTTTATCTCCACTGAGACCCGCACATCTGTGCAAAAATTCACACTGTAAAGTTGTTGAGATGTGGGGAAGGCCATTTTCCTTCTTAAAAGTGATTTCAAACATGTTTTAAATCTGCACCACACTTAATCCCCTCATCATATAAAGGGGTTAGTCAAAACACATAGGCACGTAGGGGGTTAAAATCAATTTCCTCTTTTGCTTTCATTTTCACCACATGGATGGCTTGTTTTGATTCACAATATAAGTTGGAAATCATTTTTAATCACATTTAACTTGCATTGGGACTAGAAGTTGGATAACAATCATTTAGTATGCTCTTCTCTCGCGCATCCAAGCGATCTTGAGAATCAGAAAAAGATTGTGAAACGATTTCATCTCCCTTAAAAACATTAAAACCTTTAGGAGAGGACAACAACCCTTCTTGGGACTCCTCTTAGTTTATTTTTTCAAACACCTCTTAAATTTGTAACGAGCCCATACATGCCCACATGCTACAAAGATAGGATAGTGTTGAAATTTTCTTTCTTAGATCAAATCACTAGGGAAGTTTAAAGGTTTTGTAATGGGCCCATACATGCCCACATGATCAATCTAGGATAGTTTCAAAGATTTTCTTAGATTACATCACAATAGGGAGTTAAAGGGATAGTAACGAACCCACATATCCACATGCTAGCTTCCTAGGGACTTTTGAATTACGCAAGGTTGTACCAAAGACACTTAGTTAATTAAATAATCAACACTTGTAAGGACCAAGTGAAGTCCACATGCAACAAGGTGACATCTAATTCACTAAAAAATGGAACACTTTCACTCACACACAAAAGTCACTTATCACTCACATAGCTTCTTCTTGAAACGTGGAGGTCAAAGTAAGTTTCCTCCCAAGGGATTCTGAAAACACCCCACCCTTTTCTTGACGAAACTATCCACTCCCATTTTAATTCAACGAGGTTGGTTCACACCCCCAACCTCTCAAAACAACTACATATATAATTTTTCTAAAAACTCACTAAAGTTTTCCTCCACAGGAGGTGCCAAAAGAATTTTTTTAGTCTAGGTAGGATTTTGGGGATAGGCATCCAAATAACTCCCCGTTATCTCGTTCTCACATTGTCAAAACCATAGAAGTTGTCAAATAGGGAACTAAAAATCCTCCAAGTCAAGTGTTCCTAACAACATAAGGCAAGGAGATACCCGTGAAGGGTTGAAGGCCGAGGTTCGGTTGTTCTGTGCATCCCCCCTTGAGGCACCCACCTCTTGGACGGGATCCAACCCGTGACCCATTTCTTAGGTCGAAAATCTAAATGTCGCACTTTGACTGAGGTACCTAGTGACCAAATTTTAGGACATCTACCCAGGTGGAAATTGTGGGCTACAATTGCACCTTGATTGGATTTTGTGTGGCTATTGGAAAATATCACTAGCTCTTTCGGGATATGCCCCCTTTACCCCTCATTATAACCAATTATTTCATCCTTCACTAGTTTCTCTTCTGGTGACTTCAGACCCCACTGTTGAGTACTATTGGAAGGTCCAGTGCTATTTTGAGAGGAAGGACGTTATGTCTTCTAGGACACGAGCATTTTTTTTTATTCCCCACGTGGAAAAAACCCACTTATCCACATATATGCTTCTTTTTCAAAACATTTTATGTATGATGCACTCTTGACTACATTTTGATTTGGATATATATATATTGTGTAAAGTTCAAATTTGCAACACAAAGGCTCTTGTTTCTCTCACCACCATTTGCACACATTCATTCAGCTAGTCGGACATCATAGGGGACCCATAGAATCCCTGTCATTCATGACGCTTGCTAAACCTCCCTCCTATCTTAGGGGGAGTGTCTGGTCTAGCCCACCCATCGACACCACCTTCACACACTCCTGTGAGTGCTACTGTTTTAGGATCAACTTTTCTTGGTTCCACATTACTTGGGTCCACTTCCCAAGGTCCTTCGTCCACTCACTCTCCTTTACACGGAAGTGGAGGACCCACTTCCTCTCAAGGGGGAAGTACCAACCCACCTAGCCCCCCTCAAGGGTCAGGTTCACAACACACTCACACCATGGCTAGAGCTAACCCTCCCCCCCCACTACAGATGCCATATTTGGCCTCTCTCAATATACCGGATCTAAGCAAACTCACCAATGATCCTATATTGCATACCCCCACATGGCCTACAGTGCCCACCAAACTACCTTCATACATACCCAAGTTTGAAGGAAAGGCAGGCGACAACCCTGCCAACCATGTCATGAACTTTCACCTATGGTGATATTCCAATAGCATTATGGATGATTCCATCAGACTGCGATTATTTCAACACACACTCACTGGCCCATCGACCAAATGGTATGTAGAGGAAAAATCACGGTCCCATGGGACTTTTGAATCCTTGGCCAAAGCATTTTTGACCTTCTTCCAACTACCAATCTCCCATGACAATGGTCTAGAACTACTTTCTAATTTAAAACAAACCTCAGCCACACATATTACTGATCACATTCACGAGTGGCATAGGCAACGTAGTTTGTGCAAAGCAGAAACCACCAAGCAACAGTGTCTTGACTGGTTTCTTAGATCACTTGTCTCTCTCCTCGGTAAGGATGTAGCTTCCACCTTCCCTCAATATGAAGAGGAAGCCATCAGTAAGGCTCAATAGTATGACCTCATCTATGCACAGTCAGGGTACCTATACACTGTGCTTCCTGATCTTCCAAAACCGGTGCCATTTGGCCAAGACAAACCTGGGATGTCTCACTCAGCAGACAGACTGATTGGTAACACCACTCACAATGGTCCACAACCCCAACCACCACCAATGTATGGCACACCCCAATACCCGTTGGCATATGGGGGCACTTCTTATTACCCCCCACCCTCTTATCCATAACCATACCCTATTGCTATGCCTCCACCCATCAGTGGGCCACCGCCGACACCCCCCATACACCCACCTATTCAAACAAATTCTAGTACCCCCTCTACCTCAGCTTATTGTTAGAAAATAGGACCGCAGAGCAATAAAATAAAACAAATGCAGAAACAAAAACACAGAAGACACACAATACAAGAGAGACACAGATTTACGTGGTTCACCCAGTGTGGGCTACGTCCACCAG
>SNQJ01S0064332.1:51328-84796 GCA_010110895.2 Picea sitchensis
CTGTAACTTCCTCTTCTTTCGCTCACAGTCTCCTCTCTCAGAATACAATATTCACCCTCGTACATAGCCGCAATACATTTCCCTCATAAAAGAGGGTTGCCTTCTAGGGTAAAAAACCCTAACATAATCTCTACCGTTAGATCTGTGACCTTATAATGTACGGTCCAGATTTACAATGAAATTACAATATACTTTTATAAGGCAATTTTTGCTTCAGGGGCTTCGCCCCCGAACCCCCACTAGGGGCCCGTTTGCCCCCAGACCCCCTAGCCGAGGGGATGGACCCCCCGGACCCTGCAGAGGGATCCCCCCCTTTGCACTCCCCCGCGTGGAAGAGTGTACATACTTTTGGGGTGTAAATACTTCATGGGGTATAGACACGACTGAAAGCAAAGGACCTATGCATCAGGAAGATAATCAGGCTCCACAACCAACACTTATAGTACTAGCGAAAGCACTACGCATTCCTATGTACCTTACATATTGTTACCTCCAAATAATCTGTACTTTCCATTTCCTTCCCCCCCACAACCCATGGCTCCCCCACATACTCATGCTGGGGTGAATTTTTTTCAACCCTCTCCCGTTCAACAATATCAAAATTTTGAACAGCTGAATACGGAAAATCTGACCCATCCATCGAACAATGCCAAAAATAAAGGACGAAACAGGAACAATAACAACCTAGGTCAAGGCAGGAATCAACCCCAGCAAAACCAACCCATTGAGGGCAACCGGAACCAAGGGAATCAGAACCCCTAAGGGGGCAATAATAATAGGCATCAAGGGAGAAATAACAATAGTGTTAAAACCAACTTCCCTTGTGCCCTTTGTGGTGGGTTCGGCCATTACACTCATCATTTCCCCCAAATCCCTGATTTCAAACGGTTGAAAGACTCACGTAGTCTACCCCATCCACCAACACTGCCTACCCCTCAACAGGCACCACAACAATACGTGCAACAACCCCCCCTATCGTCCTGCAGAATCCTATTCCACACCAAGGTGTGATAAACACTCAATAGGACACACAACATCCCCTATCTAAGGTGGGACAGTACCTCAACCTAAACAATCCAGTAGATTGCACGATCCTCCTCACTAGTGAGGAAGAAATCCTTCTGGAAACACGTAATCGTCAGTATCATGCACCCACTGAGTCTCCTCCCATCCCTCCAGAGACAAACCCTACATCGACGGGACCCCCGTTGGTGATTCTTCGCCCTACCACCAAGCCACCTCTTCACATCCCTCACATCCCCTTGTGCAGGACTATCCACAACCCTTAGGCTAGGGCAGCTCACAATTACAGTTTGGTTGACGACTTAGCACAATCCTTGACTGCCATCTCAGTTTTGGAGGTCCTCCAGACTTGTCCCACTCAGCGGAAATCATTACTTTCTACCTTGGGGGCAGTCAACCCCGCAGATACTCGACTCATTACATTTGATCTCGACAGCGGAGAACCCTGCCTTCCCACCTTGATCTCTTTTCAAATACCAGTAAAAATATGGAACATTACAGTTCATTGGTGTATCCTCGATGAAGGTGCATCTACATGCATTATGTCCAAATTTGTATGGAAGAAACTGGGTTCCCCCGAACTCATACCCTCTGCCATCACCTTACGAGCATATGACGGACGACCATCATCTCCTGAAGGGCTCTTCCAAAATGTCCCCGTAGAACTCAGGGGCAAGACTATTCTCATCGACATCGAAATTATCGACGCCCCACTCGATTATAATATCTTGTTTGGTCATAGCTACATGTACGCTATGAAGGTAGTTGCCTCTTTCGTCTTTTGGACAATGATGTTCCCCCACAATGGGAAGATCGTTACCATTGACCAAGATTCACATTACGAGCCTAACCCATCTGCCAACATCAATAACATCCTTCCCCTCATCCATACAAGTCCTGACGCCTACCCACTCATCGAGATGGGTCCTAGAATTTTCAAAGATCCATCATTGTTAGGAACTTACCATGGCACACCACCACTCTTTCATCCTTCCAATAAAGTATGCGTCCTATCATCTAACGAAACTCACACAGAGGATACCCTTCCTCCTAGGGAGGCTTCTATCATATCTGACGTCCCTCTAGTCGCATAACTTCCCCCTCACGAGCCTCCTGTGAACTCGTCGACCCCACCAGTCCACGATTCCACCTCTCCCCAAGGACATATCCCAATTTGGAAGACAGTTCCCCAAGCCATCACTCAAATCCCCTTCTTTTACCCTCCACCGGGCATCGAAGCTTTCCAAGTAGCCACAACGCTTACCCTCCCTAATATGGTGTTAGCAATTCTAGTTTGGTACTTACATCCACCAGAGATGGTCCCTTGACCATCCCTTCCCCCCCAAATAGAAGGAATCCCAATGACGATTCCCATCCTTACTCCCACCATACCCTCTACACCCCCACTCACTAACCCCCCTACCACAGCTGGGGGCAGGAGAAAGAAGAAGGAGCCTACAAATCCACTTCCTCCGTGCGTCCAACCTCCTTGCGTACTATGTGAGAAATATGGACACCAAACCAACAACTGCTCATCTCTGCTAGAGTTACAGAATTTGATTCCACTCAATCAAACTCCCCCAACACTCACCACTATAGCCAGTATTGCCACTACCACCCCCCATTCAAATAGTAAAGGGTTGCGAACCAAATTCGCTTGCGCTATATGCTCAGAATATGGCCATTATACCCACCATTCCTGACACTGCCATGCTTTTGGCAGACATTAGCCGCAGTATGCCAAAGCTTCCATAATAACCCCAGTCCCGCTATGTCAACCTGAACAAACATCACTGACATCCGTTATGTCACCACTTTAGTAAATGAATGTATGAGATGCCCTCGCTCTCTATGTGAATCATTAGATCACTTTACATACCAGTGCCCTATGATCATTGAATACAGGCAACACCAATTGACTTTGCTTCATAGACCCATAGAGTCCATAGTTGACCTCACCTCGTCACTAGAGGTTCTTCATGTCATTTCTCCCGAACCCGAGGCCCTTCCAACACCCCCATGGTTCTTAGATGACTTATCTGAGGATTTGCCCCCCAATCTCCCCAACTCTCCTGCTCATTCCCCTATGGATATTTTACACCCAACTACCACAGGTACTCCTCAGTACTTCAATATTTGGTTCATGTCAAGCGAACCATCACCATCTCCTTGCATTGTTTCCCCCTGCTTCTTCATCACCAAGGGGAAACCACACGACAACCATCACCGATATCACTCTTCACGACCCCTTGTATTCCCGTCACTTCCACTGTGACGAGGAAATACTTGAAGTGTTAAATAACCTTGACTACCGATGGGATGCGCTACACCACCGCACATTCTTCTTTCCACAGGAAGCCTCCATGCCTCCTAACAAACACTCCATCTATGCAATCAAAACCAAATATTTTATCCCATCAGGGCCTATCGACAAGTTTAAGAACCCCATTCCTGCCCCTGATGCTTTTGAAGAAGGCAACATGGCCAACATTTCCTCGACCATTAAAATCGACATTTCCATAAAAAATGGCATCGTCGAGGAAATCACCATTGGAGCTGCTTGCACTCCTCAGGAAATCACCGCCTATAAAGCCCTCTTCTAGGAATATCGGGATATTTTTGCTTGGTCATACACAGAAATACCTGGCCTCGATCCCTCTATCCTCGAAGATCGCATCGACACCTGGCCCGATATTACACCAATTCATCAAAAACAACGACAACTACACCAGTCCAAAGCCGCGGCCATTAAAGCCAAAATTGACAAATTACGCACTGCCGGGTTCATTTACCCCATTTCCTATACATCATGGGTTTCCAACGCTGTAACCGTTAACAAAAAATAGGGCACTATCTGCATCTACACAGACTTTCATGATCTCATTCACGCATGTCCCAAAGACAACTTTCCAAAACCTTTCATCGATCAAATTATCGACGATTGCGCAGGCCACGAGGCTCTATCCTTCATGGACGGATTCTTTGGTTATAATAAAATTCAAATTCACCCAACTGATCACTATACAACTGCATTCACTACCCCTTGGGGTACTTTTTCATATCGTGTCATGCCTTTTGGCTTAAAGAATGCTGGCGCAACTTTCCAATGGGCTATGACATACATCTTTCACGATCTGGCTCATATCATCCTCGCATAGTTGGACGACCTCACAGCTCGATCCAAGAAACGCACCCAACATCTTGATGATTTGCGAATCATCTTCCAACGGTGTTGTCAATACAACATCCTCTTAAATCCCCTCAAGTGCATTTTCTGTGTCACCGTAGGGCGCCTTCTCAGCTTTATCGTTTCCCAAAGCGGTATTACCGTGGACCCCCTCAAAGTCCAAGCTATCACCGAAATTCCACCTCCTCGGAATTTACGTCAACTTCAAAGCCTACAAGGCAAAGCTAACTTTCTACGGTGATTTGTCCCAGAATACGCCATATGCGCACATGGTTTCCTTCGCTTACTATGTCACAACATCCCATTTCACTGGGATGACCATGCCCAACATTCATTTGACGATATTAAAATGGCACTCTCCAATGCCCCTTTAATTAGTGCACCTGACTACAATCGCGACTGTATCCTCTACGTATCAACATCAGTTGTGTCAGTAGCAGGAGTTCTCGTCCAGCTAGGTGATGACAATCATGACCATGTCATTTATTACGTTAGTAAAAACCTCTCAGGGCCACCCCTGAAGTATAGACACGAAGATAAACTAGCTCTTGCAGTCGTCCTCGCAGTCCAAAAACTGCGTCACTACATTCTACTTCGCACAACTAAGGTTGTCGCAGATTCCAACCCTATGAAATACTTGCTCAGTCGTCGGAAAATTAACGAAAAATTTGCTCGATGGATCGTTATCCTTCATGAGTATGATTTAGAATTCTCAACACCCAAGAGCAAGAAGGCCCTCGTTCTCTCCGAACTTGTCACGACCCTCCCCTATGACACCACTAGTACCCCCTTCAATACCGACTTTCCTGACGAACACCTCTTTTACATCACTTCAGATGATCCTTGGTACAATGACCTCCTCGTCTACCTCCAAACTCAAACGTTCGGTAACCACCTTTCACGATATGATCGTCGTCGTATTTGCCATCATCCCCCCGCTACTTCCTCATCGGAGACATTCTATACCGGCGGGGAGTCGACACCATTCTTCGTCGATGCCTAACCATTGACGAGGCGGATAGAGTCTTGAACGACTGCCACAACAATGCATGTGGGGGCCATCTTTCAGGAATATCCACTGCTCAAAATATTATCCGAGCAGGTTACTTTTGGCCTACCTTGTTTCATGATTGCATTCATGTCGTGAAACAATGTGAGCAATGTCAGCTTTACGCCAACAAAGCCCGAGAACCCCTTACTCTTCTTCATCCAGTCATCACTGCCGACCCTTTTTGTAAATGGGACATCGACTTCATGACTTGTAATCCCCCCTCCAACAATGGTCAAAAATACATTATTTTCACATTCGATTACTTCACCAAATGGGTAGAAGCTATGTCCACCTTCAACAACACCATTGACACCGCATCACGTTTTTTCCTTAACCATGTCATATCTCACTTTGGAGTACCACTCCAACTCATTTCCAATCACGAGAAACACTTCAAGAATGAGATCTTCGTCGAACTCTCATCTCGGTTAGGATTCTCTCATGAGTTTTCCTAACCATATTGCCCTCAATCTAACGGACAGGTTGAAGCAGTTAACACGGTCCTCAAGACCATGTTACAGTGCATGATTAATAAACACAAGACCAATTGGCATCACATGTTATTTTCCACACTATGGGCTTACTGTACGGCTGTGAAAACAGCTAATGGTTTCACACCATTTCATCTAGTCCATGTGGTTGAGGCCACTCTTCCCATTGAGTGCGAAATTCCCACCCTACACACCGCAATTGCACTATTACTCGACACTGCTCCAATGGAACAGTGCTTGCTGAACTTAGATTCTTTGGATGAAGATCGTTGATCTTCATTACAGAACAATGAGGTAGCTAAAAAACGATCAAATGCTACCTTTGATTGACATGTCAACCTTCGCTCATTTTGCGAAGGGGACCTTGTCCTGGCTTACGATATCGCTCACGATACCTTTGGCCATGGCAAATTTGAATCACTATGGCATGGCCCATACATTATCCAACATTGCCTCACCAAAGGCGCATACATCCTGGCCTCCCCTGAAGGCCTCTTTCTCAAAGAACCCGTCAACGGGTTGTATTTAAAGAAATTTTATGCTTAAACATAGTCATTCTACTTTAGGTTATTTGTTTTATAGTGTTTTTAATCTTTTTTCCATCCCCCACATTTAAATTCTCATTTTTGCTATTGACATATGCTTCCTCCACCGGCCTACCACATCAGTTACGCCGACGACGCCAGCTGTTGGACACAAAATCTCGCTTGGGCCACTTGGGCCCTCTACACCCCCTCACATGAAATGCTCCATTCGAGCGGCATATGTTTAGGTTCAACGACCAACAACCAAGACAAATACACTACCTTCATTGGCCTCCTGGACGATGCCCAACATCACCGTATTCGTCACCTTAGCGTCTTCCTCGACTCTCAACTAGTCATTCTCCAGCTCAACAATGTGTATCACATACGCAATCCTTGCCTCTTTCGCAAATACCTGCAGGTTAGACTGTTATCTCGACATTTTGATTCCATTACATTTACACATATTCCCAGACAATTGAATCAAACTACAGATAACCTAGCTAATATTGTGTTAGACTGGCATATATCACATCCAGCTACCTCTACACATACATAGCATATCAAAAACCTATCACAGCATATATAGATTAGACATCATCAATACATTAAAAAAACACATGTAAACACCACATAGATCTCAAAATGTATACTCATGTATATATCGAAAGGTCTACAGTGCCATCCAAATGTTTACATACAAAAATACAAGTATCCGCAGGCCAGTGAAGCACCTCGGTACAAAATGGGCTCACCAACCTATATACAAAAAAGTACATCAATACATAGAACATCAGTCAAGGTGCCTCTAGAGCACCATTGCCTGCCCCTCCCTCAGGCAGTGGTTGTCCACCCCCTACTGGTCCCTCCTCCCCTGGAGGTAATCATCCGGTCATCACAGCACCAACTACTACTGCCCATCGTACTACAACCCACCATGGCGACAGAATCCCCACACACTGCTCCAGGATGCCCTCATCTTGGATGCGTGACCACATGCCCTCAGTCATGTCCTATAGCACCACCTCCAGGCGACGATGTATGTCCTCAAAGTCTACTCCGGTAGCCGCCGGAGGAGCATGTGATGGCCCAGCACCAAGGTCATCAAACCGACGTCTCCTCGCTGCCCTCTCCAGATCAGCTGGTCACACAACGACGTCCTCACACCGACGTCTCTCTCCCCGCAACGGTCTCTCCATCTCCTGAAGAGCTGACACTCTCCACAACTCCACCTCGCGCCCGCGAGGTGCCACATATGCACATACAAACAAGAAACAGATAGTATCAACATCTATATCATATACACATGTCATGCTATCTCAAACACAAAACATATATATCAACATCATCAACATACCTCGATGGTCAAAAACCTCCCCTGGAGGCCACACCATGTCTGGATCCTCCCGAAAGTCAACCCTGGCATAGGGGTACTGTAATATCACCCGTGGCATCTATCGCCACACCTGTGTCGCCTCAGCAGTAAAGAAGTGGCCACCCTCGCCACCACCATGGCGAAACAAAACAATCGACCACCACTTTATTCGCGGCTCTCGTTCTTGGTACGCAATAAAATCTAGGGCTGTGCCGGAACCCTCTCCATAAACCATGCCACCAAGATGGACCTGAAGGCAAAAACATAGGAACCCTCTCCATAAACCATGCCACCAAGATGGACCTGAAGGCAAACTCTCCAGTATCCATGGACCGACAGTGGTCTAGCTGCCCCACCATCCTGGCATGCAGCATAATCCCCAAGGCAAAGTGCTCACTGGCCAACACTCTCTCCATCACCATCAGCTGGCCACCACTGATCCACTGTGTCACCAACGACCCATAAATTCTCACAATCATCGTTGCTATGCAGCGATGCGCCAGGGCATCCATTGCCCCAATGCTCACGACAGTGCCAGACATAAAGTGTGGCCCCGAACAGTATCTCCAGCCAACTGTCGCTAACGCCAGATACCTCGGTAATATCGGCTCCGCCGGTAGGGGCGTTCCCCGAAATGGGAGCCCATTCAAAAAGTATACATCCTCCACCATAGTGAAGGCAATCTGCTCTCCTCACACTATGAAGCAATGTAGGTCCGGACTCCACATCTGGATAAGAAACTGTAGGAGATACTCCTGCACCCGTATCAATGGGCACTCAAAGAACTTCAAGATCCCACAAGCTACCAAAGTCACACATACACCTGGCTCCTCAATAGCCACGGTGTCTTGCAGATGGGACCAATATCGCTCTCGCCAACCAACCGACATCATGCACAAAGCTCACCTGCAACCACATAAAACAGTCCTAAGTCATCCACATGGACAATCAACAACATCAAAAAGATAAGTTTTACACCCGTCAACCTTGCCTCCAAGGCGCAGTTGTTTAACCCATAGGCATGCACACATGCGCGCCTGTTCACCCCATAGGCGCGCACGTGTGTGCACCTGTTCACTACACAGGCACACCTGTTCACTCTACAGGCGCGCATATGTGCATGCCTGTTCAGCCGACAGGCGTGCACATAGTGTGCGCCCTCTACCCCCTTACTAGTGCTCTGATGCGTGCCTATCTAGTGGGCAGGTTCACACGTGTGCGCGCCTACTTCCCGATTGCCCACACACGTGGGGCCCACACTCATCAAACCCTCTGTACGACCCTCTGTACAACCCCTGCCCAAAAAATGAAACTCTAATTCTATGCAGGATGATCAGACCACTAACCTGAAGCTCGCTGGTCCTCGATCAGATGCCTCATCCTCCCAGAATCTCCAAATCTCCTCTGAATGCTTCTCGTCCAGTCACTATAGCAGCAAGTACAAATGAGGTGGCAATGTGGGCCCTACAACTATATGTAGGCATTTTTTCCAAACTTCCACTCACCATTCCGGGAGCTCTGGGCGTCCATTTTTCGATCCGTCTTCAGCCATGGGATCAACATCCCGTCATCTACATCATGACAGTCCCTGGGCCTCTTTTCATCTTGAGCCCCTGGGATGCCATTTTTCATACCCTGATCAGGTACACATGCACATATTCAAAATTATCAAATACATGCTCATATATTCGATTCTCTTCAGATATTGTTCACGTCGGGTATTCGGTTTTCATGTGTGCAGGTACTTGGTCATCATCCATCAACACAACTCCTTTAGGTATATACTCAGCACTGGCATGTAGTCATTCCCTCTGAATCTCACTTACATTTCCAGTCACACCCTCTGACATTTGCCTCTAGGATCCCCGTTTCCGGCTCTGCAGTACCAACACCTCCATTTTCATCTTTGGTACTATCACCCGATAGCACTCTTACCCACATGAGTTGTCCCATTTCTAGCACCCTTTTGCACTTTTGAAACTCATGCTGTTTTTCAAAACCCTTTAGGGATGGGAGTCTCGATAGTCTTACATAATGTCATGAATCAACCACATACTCCTTCTCCTCATTTTGCTAGCTTTCCCAACGGACTCCCAGATTATCTCTTCACGATTTTATTTTTGGACTGCACCTCCGCAGTATCATGAACCCTCCATTTCATCCACAATCCATTTGCCCATCTGCAAATTTCCCTTCATTTCACCTACCTCATACAGAAACCCACTCATGGGGCCCCCACCCTCCATCAGTTCTCCAAGCCACTTATGCCCTACCCGGGCCAACCATATCACATTGGGGCACCCGTTTCTGTATTTGTACACTTATCCCACATTATTCTTTATTTATTGTACAAACGCCTTTGTTTCCAGCAATTACATTACCTTTTTGTCATCACCTTTGGCAACCTTCTTCCCTTATTTTTGGCCAAACGCAACCCATGTCACCCTTGGTAGGGGCACTACTTATCATCCACCCTTGACGACATCACCCATATCTTCAGAGTACCCCACAGACCACTTACCTCTGCCCTTTGAGTTTGTTCACCTTGTCCCACCTCTGGCACAACTTATCCCCTGTCTTGTTGTCCCCCTGACACTCGACCTCGTTGAATGGTTGCGACCACTTTTATCTCAAATATACTCCAACCAAGGGCAGTCTTGAGTCTTCCTACATCTTGACTTCGTCCATGTACCTCCTCCACTTCCTAACCTCACCTAGTATATTTAACGAAGCCATTTGCTTCCGGGAGTCGCATCCCCCTTTTTGTCGACATCAACACAATTTTCCAAAAGGGCGATAGTATCTTGATTCTCATTACCCATCCAATGAGAGATCTCGGACGACACAGGGATAAAAATAATTTCTCCCTGTTGTCGTTGACCCCCATGACATTCGACGTCAACACTTTCTCATGTTATAGTGGGTCTTACTTTGTGACTATTGTAGTTAGTTCGTTTACTTGCCGAAGACCTTTGAACTTGGCTGGGCTATCAATGCCCACTGAATCCGTGATACTTCTTACAACTATCACTGCCTACTATTCAGAGTATGTTCATCCGCAGACTTGTCTGCTGCCTTTATCATGACCGCCCCCGAGGGTGCTGCAGTTGTCTACATCAACACTACATTCCTCTTTTTGAGTTACATGACACGAGCATGGGGCATGCTTGCCTCATTTGTACACAGTTTGTTTTTTACCCACCTCATGGAAGGTTGGGTTCTACCGGTTCCTTTTTCCATCCAACGGATCACTCTGGACAATCCCACTATTTCTCTCTCTTACAACAACACTCTCAGTAGAATAAACATTGATGTATTTTGGCTATACGTATGCTCCTAACCTCATCCATTAGGGGGCATCTGTTATCACTCAAATTTCTTCTGCAAATGGTTACAAGAATTCAACATCGTCAAACAGTTATGAAGTCATCCATGGACCTGAATTAACACAAAAGCATTCATAAAGGGTTAAAAACTATACAAATTAGTAAAAAATTAAAGGGCGATATGAAGACACTGGGTGCGCGTGCACATGCGCGAAACATAAACGCAAGATTCGTGCACATGCACACGATGTGCAACTGTTGTCGCAAAAAGCCACACACCTGAGAAACAACGCATTTATGAGAGTGGTCGGCCTCCCACCCACTTTTGGTTCAACTTCCAAGCTGATTTGACACTCAAATCTGGTCTGGATTCACCTGGATGGTTGGTCAAAGACCTATAAATGCCCTAATTAGCCTCTTTACACACTACAAACTAGTTGAACAATAACTCAAAGGAATGCTATAAAAAGGCCATGGATACACTTCATTTTTCAAGGAATTTCATAGCAAAGTTATGCTGCCACTATTCTCTTGAGGACTCTTCTATCCTTTCCAAGAGTATACGTGCATCATTTCTTTGGGGAAATCCATCTCACCCCTTGAGTGGATTAGCAAACAATTCTTTAATGGAAACAAAGGCTCCTTCTTCAACATGTCCCCTGTTGGTACCTTCTTCAATGGAAACAAAGGCTCCTTCTTGTCACAACGTGAACCAAAAAGCAAAATAAAAAGAACCAAAATGTGACTTGATGGACACCATTTAGATTTTAAAACGATGTTTAGTATGGATTCAATATGCCTTCCCACTACAGTAAAACATTGTATTAATTCACATAGTATTATTGGTGGAGCTTCATTATATTCTTAGTGCAGTAGCAAGATTTTTTTTATTTTTTATTGGTGCAACTTCATTTTATTCTCATTACCTTGCTACATGTGTGTGAAGACAGAAATACAATTCAACCTCTCATCTCCATTGTTGGTGTGGTGCTGAATGATAAGGAAAATTACATACAGGAAGATAAAAAGCACATTGATCTTGAAAGACCTATGGAAAGAAATTTGTGAAGCAGTAGCAATTCGTGACAGTGGTATCAAAATCACTGAAGAAGAAGTAGAATCATGCTTTGAATCTGTTTCCTTAGAATCAAAGTCAAAGAGTAGCAGACCAGGGAGAAAACCAACCATTCCAACATCAAATAAAGAACATGCCATATGGGAGGAAAAAGACCATAAGGCATATGCTATGATCTATGCGATAGCAAGTGAGGATGTGAGCCATCATATTGCTTCAATTAATGATTCCTATCCAGGCGCCTTAAATACTTTGAATGACTTGTATGAAACACACTCTGAACTAGAACTCATACAACTAATGGTGAAGCTCTTCAACCTAGAGTTGAAGAATGATGATCATGTGGCTCTAGCTTCATAAATCAAATCCATAATGCATGACATTGGGGCCACTAGAGTGAAGATCGATCTTCCTCTTACAAACTTCATTAAGGTCCTCTACCCTACATATTCTCACTACCTTGAATCACTACAAGAAAGTGGTCAAATAAAATCCATCACATTTGACACGCTGGTGGAAAAAGTTGTAGAATGTGAGAAAGAATTTGGAAAGAAGTCAACTCTTTCAACTGGAGAGACTATGTACCTTTCTCAGAAAGACAAGAGTAAACCACATGATTATTCCAAAGGAGAAAGCAACATAAGAGGAGGTGGATGTGGAAGAAAGAGTTACAGATATAGGGAGGAGACACAACCATGGTGATAGATCCAATATTCATTGTACCCGTTGCAAAAATAGTGGGTCACATGAAGCAGATGACTACATCATTGTACCCGTTGCAAAAATAGTGGGTCACATGAAGGATGACTACAAAGTTCCACATGGATACTCAAAGTTCCATGGGATAAGATTAAAGAAGACAGACCTAATAAGAAAGAGGAAAAAGGTAAAACTTCAAAACCAACAAAAGGTAATCCACTTGAATCTTCCCATTACATTGTTCCCCATTGCAATATAGGAGTAACAATAGATTTATTTAACACTTCATATACTCCTTGGAAAGATGCATGACTTCTTGACACAGGTGTAACCTCTCACATGACATTCTGAAGAGACATCTTTGAAGACTTCAATGCCAATGTAGATAACATAGTGTATTTTGCATATAAGTCAAGTCTCAAACCCTCGGGAATGGGCACCATCAGACTTAAGCTGCTTGGATTCCCAAATTTTCTTCTGCACAATGTGCTCTATCTTCTTGAGCTACAAAAGAGCTTGTTGTCCCTTGTGCACATCAAATAGCAAGGCCACTCTGTTCATTTGATAAGTGGAAAAGTAGAAATACGAAAGGATTATGATAACATTCTTGTTATGACCAGAATGAAAGATGGAAGATTGTTGAAGCTGAATGGGACATATTCCCATACACAAAATGTTGCATACCTCTCTTATCACAATGAAGGTATAATTCCATCTAGTCTTTTGTGGCATGCTATATTTTGCCATATCAATTATGACAATCTCCATTTATTGAGAAAGAATGGTGTTTCTGATTTTCCTACTATTCCTAGGAAATTGAAACAATGTGATGCTTGCATATTGGAAAAACATAGTAAACAACCACACCATGATTCTACTTTCAGAGAATGTAGAAAAATTAAACTAATTCATTCTATTTTGTGTGGCCCTATGTCTATTCCTTTTGCAAATGGAAATAAATATATCATGTATTTTGTTTATGATTACACTAAGATGTGTTGGGTATACTTGATGAAAGATAAATCACAAGCTTTTGAAACATTTAAAAATTTTCATGTATGGATTCAAAATGAATCTTAGTCTCGTATTGGCTCTCTTCACACTGATAATGGAAAAGAATATACATATAATGAATTTGAAAGCTACCTTCTCCAACATGGGATTAAGAATCAAACCATAGTTCCATACAATCCTTAATATAATGGCATAGTTGAAAGAATGAATATGACACTCCTAAATATGCTTCGTTCCATGATGTTTTTCAAGAATGTAAAATTGATGTTTTGGGCTAATGCCGTTTTGTGTGCAGTTTATGTCAAAAACATGTGTCCATATCATTCTCTTAAAAATAAGACTCCATATGAAATGTGGCATGGCCACATTCCTTTGGTGAGGCATCTCAGGGTCTTTGGTTCCACCTGCCATGCCTTGATTCCTAAGGATAAAATAAGCAAGCACTATGTAAGGAGTTAGAAGTGAATCTTCTTGGGGCACTCAAATACCACCAGGGGATATCATCTTTACAATGAGACAAACAAGAAATTCATCCTTTCCAGAGATGTAATCTTTATTGAATCCTCAAAGAAAGACGAAACTGTTGAAAGGAAACTTGATCATCTGAACAAATTCACTTGTGTAAAGACACATCATTAATTTGATTATGATATTCCAAATATTGAAGGGGGGGATTACTATCTTGGGTCAAACTATGGAATCTCATTTTGAAGCACCATATTCCACATATGAAGAAGTTCTCACCACTTCATCAAAGCCTGAAGTTGATTTGGATGATGTAATCAAGAGGATTGAAAAGTTGAAGCTTGACAAGAACCCAACACCGTCTCAATTAGCTAAGTAACCTAGACCATCTCAGAAAGGTCCACCAAAATGTGTCCAAAAAACACGTGAGAGTGTTAATCCTGATGAGGTTGGAAAGACATGAACCAAAATGTCCTCAAGACAAGATGGAGGTAATGTAGATAATTTGAACTTAGGTGATGAGATGGCATGGATGTTTCATATGATTGTGAGTTGAGTTCATATACTAACCTTGAACCAACTTCCTTTAAATAATCCACTTCTCATGATGAATGGAAAGAAGCTATGCATAAGGAATATGATGCTCTCATCAAGAATGGGACATGGAAGTCTGTGGATTCTCCATTCATAACCAAACCAATCGGATAAAATTGGGTATTCAAGAACAAGTATAGATCAAATGGCTCACTTGAAAAGCACAAAACAAGGCTCGTGGAAAAAGGATTTGCACAGAAAGAAGGTGTTGATTATGGGGAGAATTTCCCCCCCACAACAAAATGGGCTACCATTTGTACTGTATTTTCCATGGTAACACAAAATGGATGGAAAATTCATCAAATGGATGTGAATATTTCTTTCTTGAATGGCGGCTTGAAAGATAATGTTTTCATGTCTCAACCATAAATATTTGTTTTGAAGGGACAAGAAATTAAGGCATGAAAGCTCATAAAATCCTTATATGGCTTGAAGCAAGCACCACGAGCATGGTATGAAAATTTAACTAAGCATCTTTTGAAATTAAATTTAAAGCATTTCAATATTGACAATGTTACTTTGTTTATCAAGAAAGTTGGAAAAACAATTGTATATCTTGTCGTATATGTAGATGATCTGTTGATAACATGGAACAATGAAAGATAAATTGCATCCATAAAGAAAGAGTTGAAGAAAGGCTCTGAGATGCATATTTGGGACATATTCACTACTATTTGGGCATTGAGGTGATTCAAAATCCAAGGTTCATATTCATCTCCCAAAAGAAGTACATTGAAAAACTGTTGAAATTTTTTGGCATGGCTAAGAGAAATCTCGTTTCTACTCCAATGGAACATAATTTGAAACTCACATAAAAATAAGGGAATTAATTTGAGGATGCAACCAAGTATAAATAACTTCTGGAAAGTCTTATCTATCTTACTACCATCATACCCAACATTTTATTTGTTGTTGGGATTATTTCCAGGTTCATGCAAAAACATTGTGAAGGGCATGGTTCTGCTGCAAAAATAATTCTAAAATACTTAAAAAGAACTCAAGATTTTGGACTCAGGTACTCTAAGGTGGATGACTTCAACCTGATCGAATATTCTAATTCATACTTTGTCGGGGATAATGAAAATGGAGTATCAACTTTAGGATATCTCACGAGTCTTGGATCAACCACTGTCTCCTGGAGATCACACTAATAAGTTCCAACAGATTCCATGACATAGGCAGAATATGTGGCAGTTGCAGAAGCAACGAAGGAGATTGTGTGGCTTAGGAAAATACTTGAATATTTGCAGGAGAAACAAGTGAATTCTACTCCTCTTCTAGTTGAAAATACTTCTACAATCAAGTTGTCCGAGAATCCCAGATTCCATGATTGAACTAAGCACATCAACACAAAATATCACGTGATTCGATATCATGTAGAGGCCAAGACTATTCACTTGATACATTGTTACACGATTGAGAAAACTACAAACATATTCACCAAAGTGCTTGGAAGAGAAAAAATTGAAAAGTTCAGAATGATTCTTAGACTCACACACATCCCTTCAGATTAAGGGAGGGAATGTTGGACACGTAATATTTGTGATTGCGTTACTTGTAACAATATTGTAAATATGAAGAGTCATAGGTGATAGGAAAAGTCATTAGTTATGAAGACCAACAATCATTATCTGTGTATTTATTCACATATCATGTTAATGCAAACATTATCCATGGAGTTATGTTTTTTTCCAATTATTGACCTCACAATATTAAACATGTTCCTTGAACAATTTGATAACCCCAGTGCCAAGTGAACCCTACCCTATGATAGATAGAGAAGGAAGAATCATGAAAATTTTTCAATGTGGATTTTATCTATCATATTTTGGATAGCCAATGGATTTCCTCATTAGTGATTGTTCTGAAAACTAATGGTATCGGGAGAATTTGTGAAGATTACATAGAATTAAACAAGGCGACATAAAAAAACTATTTCCTTTACCTTTTATTAATCAAGTCCTTGATACTATGGCTAGGAAGAATTTATTTTCCTTCCTTGATGGGCTTGGTGGTTATAATCAATCCAACCAGCTCTTGAGGATTAGGGTAAGACCACATTTACATGCCCTTGGGGAGCTTATTCTTACCATGTGTTATATTTTGGACTTTTCAATGCCCCTACTACCTTTCAAAGATCTATTCTTGGCATTTTCTCATATTTAGATCACGATTGTGTTGAAATTTACATAGATGATTTTACTACTTATAAAAATATTGTAAGGTACCAAATCTATGATAATAGTCGGAAAACAAATATTGCAGAGAATAACAATGGAAAAACACAATAGATGAAACCAAAATACCAGAATAATACCTTTATTGATAGGAAACATTGTTTACTTGCCTCTTCGAGGGGAAAACCTCCAGGATAGCAATGCTCTATTAAAATAATTCTCAAGACAAAAATTATCATACCCTCTACTCCTATTTATTCTAAATCTATCTATCAAAAAGAACAATCTAGAGGAAGATCCTTCTAGAAGCGAAAGCTTCTATTAGGTCTTATTACATTTGGATTATTCTTCCTTATTTATAGGCCTTATTCATATTGGCCTTTATTACATGGAAATATATTATTCTAGCTATGTGAGGGTTTAGGGAGGTTAGGTCCATAACATTCCTTCCCCATAATAAATAGCCTTATCCTCAAGGCTTGAGATGAGGAAATCGCTGCAGAATGGTAGCTAGTTCCCAAGTGGCATCTGCTAGAGTTGTATATTTCCACTGGACTAACACTTCCTTGATGGTGCACTGACAAAGACGACGCTGACATTGGTCCAAAACTACTTGTGGCTGCAACCAGATGGACCCTTCTTGATCCAAATTGAGATGGTTGGTTTGAGTTTGGCACTTAGTTCTAATCACCTTCTTTAAGAAGGAGACATGAACAATAATATGGATATTAGAATGAATGGGAAAAGCTAACTAATATGCCACCTATTCCACATGCTTGAGAACTATATAAGGACCATAAAATTTGGGCGCTAGTTTTTGACAATGGTCGACCTTGAGTTAAGGTTGCAGTCGAAGAAACACCTGGTATCCTTCAACAAATTGACGTTCAAAGTGACCTTGATCTACTTGTTGCTTCATGCTATTCTGAGCCATGGCCAACTTATCTTTGAGGGTATATATAATCACCTCTCAAACTATAAGTGTTTTGTCAACCACCTAGAACTTCGAGACACCTGACATGTATGAGAGAAATGAAGGTGTATTTTTTCCATATACTTCTTCAAAAGGAGTCATGCGAGTAGCTGCATCGTAACAAGTGTTGTACCACCATTAAACTAGTGGTAACCATTGATCCCACTGATGTTTCCTTTCATATGAAAAACACCTCAAATATGTTTCCAAACACTTGTTGACAACTTCAGTTTGACCATCAATGTGGGGATGATAGGCTGTGCTGAGATGCAATTGGGTGCCCTATAGCTTGAATAGTTCTTGCCAAAAATTGCTAGGGAAAGTAGGATCTCTATTAGAAACAATTGAATGAGGTATTCCATGAATATTTAAGACATGATACACGAAACGTTGAGCCACAGTGGAGGTGGTAAATGGGTGTTGAAGAGCACATAAATGAGAATACTTGGAAAGACAATCAACGACCACTGTGATGACTAAATTATTGCCCGATTTAGGTAAGCCCACAATAAAATCCATAGAGATATCCCTCCAAATAGCAGATGGAATCGAAAGCGGTTGTAGTGTACCAAGAGATTTAACTATTTCTCCCTTGTTACATTGACAAACATGACATTCTGCCACAAAAGTGCAAATGTCATGTTTCATACCATCCCAGAAAAAAGAACGTTTGACCTAGTCATAAGTTTTGGTAAACCATGAGTGCCCAATTGTGCGTGTAACATGAAGCTCAGAAAGCACCATGAATTTAAGTTGTGAATTTTTACTTAAATACAAATGACATTTGTAGCGAAGCTCATCATTGTGCCAAGAGTACCCTGGGGAAACTAGAGAATTTTCTTGCAATTGTTGGATCAGATGCAAAATGTTGGGATCTTGTAGCCATTCTTGGAGAACATCTTGGAGCCAATATGGTACAATGAAGGAGAGGGAAAAAATGGACCATTCATCTTCATATTTTCTTGAAATAGAATCGACAACCACATTTTATTTTCCTTGTAAATGATCTCATAATAATATCCAAAGAGCTTAGTCACCCATTTTTTTTGCTCTGGGGAGGAAGGGTGTTGCTCCAGAAAATACTTGAGGCTTTGATGATCTGTCTTAATTTGGAAGCGTTGCCCCAATAGATAAGGGCGCCAGAGATCCACTACATGTAGAATAGCCAACATTTATTTTTCATAGATTGATTGGCCCAAATTTTGCTCTGATAATTGTTTGCTGGTAAAGGCCAAAGGCTGACCATATTGCATAAGGACTACTCCAATTCCTCTCCCGGAAGCGTCACATTCTGGGACAAAGGTATTTGTGAAATCAGGAAGGGTTAGGACCAGAGTGGTGCACATAGACTCCTTTAAGGCTTGAAAGGCCTGATTAGCTACGAGAGTCCAAGTGAAAGAATTATTTTTAAGGAGAGCAGTGAGAGGCGCCACAATATTTCCATAATTATTAACAAAATTGCGATAATATCTTGTTAAACCTAAACAACCGCATAATATTTTGAGAGTCTTGGGGCGAGGTTAATCCCACATAGATTCAATCTTCTTAGGATCCACCCTGACACCTGCCTTGCCAACAATATGACCTAAGTACTCGACTTCCGAGGCTCCAAAATCACATTTAGATTGTTTGAGGAAAAGTTGGTGCTGAGAGAGTATATGTAGAACTTGATCCACATGAGAAAAATGAGATGTCTAGGTTTTACTATAGATGAGAATATCATCAAAGAAAGCTAAGACAAAATGATGGAGAAAAGGACAAAAGACATGATTCATGAAGCTTTGGAAAGTGGAGGGAGCATTACACAAGCCAAAGGGCATGACCAAAAACTCATAGTGGTCCTCATGAGTTCAAAATGCAGTATTAGGAATGTCTGCCTCTTTCATGCATATTTGGTGGTAGCCAAAACTAAGATCAAGTTTAGTAAAGAACTGTGAACCACTCAATTCATCCAAGAGATCATCAATGATAGGAATGGGAAATTTGTCTTTGATGGTGAGTTTTTTTAGGGCACGGAAGTCATGACACATGTGCTAAGAGCCTTCTTTCTTAAGGACCATGACCATAGGAGAAGAATAGTGGCTCGTACTAGGACGAATAACACATGTGGTGAGAAATTCTTGAACAATTTTCTCTATTTCATTTTTCTGGGAAAAGGGATGTCGATAGGGACAAAAATTGGGAGGAAGGTTGATGGGGACAAGGGGAATGGAATGATCATGAAAACCATGGGAAGGAGGAAGTACCTAGGGAGTGGAAAAAAAAAATTGATGTTTGGAGAGGATGGATTGGAGGTCCTGTGGCACATATGGTGTCTCAGTGACGTGAATGGAATGGAGTTGTGCAACGATGCTAAAATGACATTTTTTGAGGTGATTTTCCATGTGATGGGAACTGATGATCTCAGGGGAACCTATTGTGAGGCCTTGGAACTTATACTGTTGTCCCTCCTGTTTGAATTGAATGGTTAATTCCTTAAATTCCATGAGAATGGGACCTAGAGTCCTTAGCCATTCGACACCCAACATAATGTCACAACCACCCATGTCAATATAAAACATATGAGATTTCATGTGGTGTTGAGGAATTTGAAGATGCACATTTTCATAATGCCCCCCACATTTCATGGATCAACCATTGGCAATCATGATTTGAAAATTATTGACTACACGGATATAACAATTAGTTTCTTGAGAAATGCAGCGATGAATAAAATTACGAGTGCTTCCACTTTCAACAAGGATGATGACCTTCTGATGCTTAATGTAACCAATTATCTTGAGCTTTTGGGGAGAAAAGAAGCTAGTTAGAGCATTAAGGGAAATGACCGATTCAACTTTGGGAGGGTCATAAGGTGGGGTCATGTCAGTGGGTTTAGGTTACTCGGCCATAGGGGGGCGTCGACATATTCTTTAGAAACATCCTCGAAGATGACCATAAAAAGATTTTGTTCCTTACACTTGTGCCTAGTAAAATATTTGTCATAACAATTATAACAAAGGCCCTTGAGTTGGCATTCAACCATTTTAGCCCTGGTCAATTTCTGGATCTTTAGTGGAGTGGAAGGAGGAGTAGTTGTGACTGGTTTAGGGAGAGGAATAAATGAGGGTTTTCTGGTTTGAGAAGAGACAAAGTGTTGTGCTTCCTTATCTATTTTAGTAGCTTCCACCCGAATTTGAGGCCGAGCCATGAGGACATGGGCACATATCTCATCCTTGAGGCCACTGATAAAACATTCTTGGAAAAAAATATTAGACATGCCCTCTGTGCAGAAAGCCAATCACTGAAAAGAAGCTATAAAGTCTTCCACTGTGCCAAATTGTTTCAACTTTGTCAAATGAAATAAATGGTTGGTGTCAGTGTCAAAGTGTTCTTAAAGCTCTGCCACAAATTTTTTCCAAGACACATACCCTTAGCGGGCATTTTTTCTCCATTTCCACCATTGCCAATGTTATTGATATAGATGGAGAACACCATATTGAAGTTTGGCCAAATCATCTGTGATGACATACAAAGAGAAATAATGTTCCATTTGAGTTACCCAACCAATGGGATCCAAGCCATCAAATTTGTTCACATCCACACATGGAAGACATAGGTCACGCTGAAAGTGAAGTGGCTATAAATTCTGGGAATTGGAGGAAGTTTGACCTTTGGGGTGAAAAGGTGGGTCAGAGGAGGTAAGGTCTGCAGGGATATTTAGCTTGGTGCAGATCATGTTAGTGAAGGATGCAAGCTAGGTAGCAAGGTCGTGTTTTATGGTTTTGATTTTTATGTCTATGGAGGAATGCATGTTTTTATTGATGGTGGAAATATTGGCACTGAGCTGCCTCACTTCTTGTTGTGTCTCTATGAAAGTAGAGGACAAGGAATTGGAGCGAGATTCCAAGTATTGGCTATGGGTGTGGGCCATAATGAAGAGGGAAAATAGAAAGGGACATGTGGGACCACATATAAAAATCCTTATGGGTGAAGGGTATCATGACGGTCAAGGAGATGAGGGGAATCTAATGGGGTATGGACCAAATAAGGGTGTCGGAAGGGGTTCGGGTTCGAGAAATTTTTTTTTACTGAAAAATGATAGATATGACTACGATTAGGGAGAAGAGAGGAATCCAATGGGATAGGGCTCAAATAATGGTGCCAGCAGGATCTAATTTTTTTTTTAACTCCTTTGGAGTTACACTCCGATCTGAAGAATACTATAATGTTGAAGTGCCCAAATTCTCAACAGGAAGAAATGTGTAGTAATTTCAAAACTAGAATGAAATAGGCACAGTTGCGTGGCAACATATATTGTCTGTTTTGTTTCTGTTTCCGTCCCAAGAGTTATGGTATGCAGGGATTCTATAGACACGGGTTTTCCCTATGCTATATCTCTATGATATATGTGCGGGGTCCAACAATAGTACTCAACCCAATATATCAGGGCACCAACTAAGGAGGCTAGACCATGCCCTTGGTCGTACTACCCGACTATCTAGGTACTAGAGAGTATCTTCTTGAGTGTTGTTCTTGGTGGAACTATAACAGTTAGGTGACCAATTAGTTTATCTATGGAGGGCTTTAGGATATCTAGGCCAATTCGTATATAGGTGTTGTATGATGCTCTACCACTCGAAGGGGTACCAACAGGGGTTACAAGGGTGGCCAACAATGTGCACTTAAGTACCACTGATATTTCCTACGTGTATGCTTCCCCGATCATAGATTTATGTGTTGAATGACATATATATAGCTTTAAGACATCGAAATATGTCTCTACCCTACAAAAAAAGTTAACCCACAATTTTCTGCCAAGGAAAGTTCTCTGATACTACTTATAAGGTACCTGATCTATGATAATAGCCGAAAATAGAAATATTGTAGAGAATAACAGTGGAACAACACAATAGATGAAACCACAACACCAAAATAATACCTTTATTGATATGAAACAATGTTCACTTGCCTCTTCGAGGGGGCAACCTCCAACATAAAAATGCTCTAATACAATAATTCTCAAGACAAAACTTCTCATACCCTCTACTCCTATCTATACTAAATCTATCTATCCAAAAGAACAATCTAGAGAAAGATCCTTCTAGAAGCGGAAGCTTCTATTAGGTCTTCTTACATTTGACTTATTCTTCCTTATTGCTAGGACTTATTAATATTGGCCTTTATAACATGTAAATATATTATTCTACCTACGTGATGGGTTAGGGAGGTTAGGTCCCTAACAATTATAATTGAGGATGCTCTGGATAATATTTGTTAGGTCTTGGAAATAGGTCAAGAATCCAATATTTCCCTAACCCATGAAAAATGCCAAAAATTCCATATGTTGTTAACTAAGGGTATTGTTTTAGGTCTACACATTTCTCCTTCACTTATGAAGGTGAATCACACTAAAATTGAGGTAATTACAAATCTTCCTCCAACGAAAAATTAGAAGAATGTATGGTAAGCATGTAGTCCTTCCAATTGAACTTGATATTAATATATTGAGAACTACATTGCAGGTTACTAAAGGATCTTTCTAAAGCCCAAAAACATTGCCTTAAGTAAATCAATGAACTTGATGAAATTCATTAGGTTTCTTTTCATCACACCTCTCTTGTTCAACACAAAGGTCTAAGTGGCATGGAAAGTTCTCTAAGGAAACAAAAATTCAATTAGGTGATTGGGTCATATTGTTTGATCCAAGATACAAGGATTTCAAGGGTAAGATTAAAACTCACTGGATTGGATCATATGAGGTCGATACGGTGTATGAAGATGGCTCTGTGAAACTTCACATATATAATGATAGAACTCCTCTTATGGCCAATGTACATCAATTGAAGTTGTATCAGAATCCATTGTCGAAAGAAGCCTTCATTAAATATCTTTCCATATAATTAGAGGTGGTGGTTGTTATTGCGATACCCCAGTCACATGCAACTTCAACCACTTGATTTTTAGGTGACATAATAATAAAAAATAACTACTACTACTAATAAGATAATAAAAATAAAATAATGATCTAATGGAGAAAACATGTTTGGGCACCATTAGACCCTGGAACATTAAAAAACCAATTTCTAGTTGGAAATCCTTGTCTCATATCTCCTATTTCCATCTACCATATTTTACCTATATCCACTTATTCCCTTCCTAAGATATATTTTCTCAAGGACAAGAAAAAGATTTCAGTCAGGGGGAGGGGGTGTCCTACAAATTACATGTTGAACACCTCCATAGAGTTGACATGGGTAATATTAATTGGATGCTACAAGGGGTGGCTTACATAATCTATGGTGTATGCCTCCACCGAATTAACATGGATGACACCTCAAAATTCCATATGCATCATTGCTAGAATTTAAACCATCATTGCACATGTGAATGTATAGTCTATTATTTTTCTCATTTTGTATGCCGCATAATTGTACACTTTAAAAGCAATAGAGCACTACATAATTTAGTGGAAAATTTATCATTAGCAATTGGGGACAATGTCATTCAGAAATAAATATTGGGAATTATCATTTTTCAAACCAACTCATAGGCCTTGAGGATATTTACAATGTTAGTTTGCTAATATATTAAAAAATCCCTAGTGGTTTGATGATAAGGTCACCTTGGAATTTGTTAATTGGGTTTAGCTCATGTGCTTGGGAGGAATGATTGTTATCCTCCCCACCCAGTTTCAATTCTCACAAGTGACATTTTGATATCCTAATGAGTATATTATTGCAATGGATTTGAACCCTGTTGTTGACCGATATTGTGCCCTGAAGATTATAGGGTTTACCTTGCGTACCATCCTCAAAATGAGAGGAAATACTCAAGGGTTTTCCCTAGGATTTGTAACCCGGGGAAAAAAGGGTCACCTTGGAATTCACTAAGAATTTATGTAACCTTTCAACCACAGTATGAGCGATTTTTGTTGCAATTTTAGAGAGTTCCATTGCAAGGGTGATTAGACTATACATGGATGGTGAAAAATTGTTTTAGCAAAGGATTATGATATCTAATGCATTGATTGAATTTATGGTGGAAGGAGAAGAGGTGGTTGATGTAGGAAAAGGGGTAGAGAGAAGATCATTAAGCCCTCCTTAGTAGGACATCACCTTCTATATCTATAATTATCTCACATGCAAAGGTAGATATGGTTTATTATATATTTATCATTTTAAATTTATTTCTCATATTTAAAAAAAAGTGCCTTGTTATTTTGCCATTGTTTCTATTCAAGAGTCTACAACTAATGACAAAAATGGTAACAATAATTTTTCACCCCTAGAGGAGCATGACCCATGATGAATTGCTAAAATTTCTAGTTGAAAATGGACTCTCCATAGAAGGGTGAACATGGGATCAATTCATTCCTGAAAATAGAGTGGATAATACTATGGAGGAAGTAGAGAAAGAGGTTGGTAATACTGAAATGCAGGAAGTGGTAATAGAACTAGAAATTATAAGGAAGAGGAACTTGAATATTTCACATAGGAAGTGGAAACAAAACTACAAATCCATGAAAAGTAGGAATATGATATTTTAGTTCCACATGTGGTATCCTTCATGAGTCAGAAGAGGAGCAAAAGGAAAATAAGCACCGTCCAAGAAAACCCTAATAAAAAAATAACAAAATGCATGGATGCTATGCAAGCAAATATTGAAAAATAAAAGGAGCAAATTATTGAATCTTCAAGAGAATCAAAGAAAAACAAGAAGAATGATAAGCATTTTTTTGTGGAGAATTGTTTGAGGCAACATTAGAAAACTAGGCTTTCATATGCTAGTTTAACAAAGTTCATTAATTTGTCAAGGGAAAATAATAGGTGATTGCATGATATATTGGCAAAACTTAGGAAGAAAGGCCCTACTCAACCCAGGGAAGAAAACCCCAAGGATAAAATTAAGTTGGAGGCTTTAATTAGGTCCCTTGAATACCACCTTGAGTGGGTACAAAGAGTGTGCGATGTTGAAAATAATGGCTATTTTTTTTTTCTATATAAGTAGTGTTTGACATACCTGTTGTTACACATAAATCTCTTAACACACCTATTAGTACATAATTGGGGCTTGACACACATATTGCTACAAAACTAGGGTTTCATAGACATGTTTATACATAAGCAACATAGGATGTCCCAAAGAAGAATATTCCTAGAAATGTAGAAAAAGAGGGAGAAGTTCCTAGAATTATAGCAAAAGAGACAAATGTTCCTAGAAATTCTATAGAATAGACATAAGTAGTCCAAGAAGAATTTATTCCTGAAACTATAATAGTAGAATCATTTGAGATAAGTCAATTTAGGGTCAAGGTGGAAAATTGGAAGACTGTTGATGAATCATTTATACATAGTATTATATTGTTACAAGAACATCCTCAAGTAATACATAGACTCTGGGAGTAGAAGGTAGACTTCTATGACCATAAAAAAGAGAGATGGGAATTTTTATGCAAAGAATGAAATATGGCTACTAGATTTGCAGAGCTTCTAGATTTGCAGACCATAAAATCATTTGAAACAAGATAAGGAGAATATATACAAGATATCTCTAGAATACCTTATATTTAGAGAACCTTAAAATGTTTATGCTATTTCCTTGAAGGAATAATGACCCTCCTTTCATATCCTGTAACATACACAACCACCCACAGGCCTGCAAATTCTAATTTTCATTAAACACTTCAAAACTGACTTCGAATTTATGATGGCATTTAATTGATAAAGAAGCATGAAAGAATTGCATGCAATCATCAAGATTCATACTACATCATAAAAGAAATGTAGAATATGCCATGCACAACAATAATCAGCAAGAAAGCATATTATAAAAATGAATCTGAGATATAATAATTAATATACATCGGAAATAAATAAACAAGTAGAGAAAAAAATAACAAGAGAACTTTTCTTTATTAAAACCAATCACCAATTGGCTATAGACCAAGGACATTCCACCCAACCGTAGACACTATTGTTCCAAGTATCAATAGTAGGTCACCCTCTAGCTAGGGATATGAATCCACAAGGAGGGTTCCAGGGTGTCACTCAGCTTCCCAACCCAGTCAACACTCAATCTCTCACATGTTTCTCAACACACAACAATCCAAATTACAACATCTCTCTTCTCTCTAGCCTGCACAACCTAAGAGAATGGACCCCCTTCTCAGCCACACAGTCCCTCAGGATGTTCACTTCCTTCTAGGGCTTCAATGCATCTAGTCAAGAATATCCATGCTGGGACTCTCAGGACTTGCAACTGTTATTAAAATATAGTACATGAAAATGCCTCTCAAGCATGCATGCACAAATTCATGGCTGGAATACACTAGTCATTACTACATCCAACAAACAATTTCTTCTTCCTCAACAATTCTCCCCCCCCATGTCCCAATCTAAGAACAAAAATGAATGAGGAATGATAATTGAGAAACAATGAATGAAAGAGTGAAAGTGTGAATCGAGAAGAACCCCCAAACAACCCACAAGACGGGTTTATATATTTACTTGGAAATCAAGAACCACATGGCCTTCCCTAAGAAGCTCATGTAACCACTTCTCTCAATTAAATAAATTATGGGTAAATAAAATATAACAAAATACTTATCCCCTTAATCACGCTCTCTCGTGGAATCATATCCCCCTATAAATCTTGTCCTTGTTCATCTAGAAGTCAACGATGTATTTTATTATTAATAAGATCAAAACATTACATTTCCTAGGCACTTTGGCCTCTTTTAATTGTTTGGGTACTCCGACCTTTCATAAATTAAAAAAATACATTATTTAATATGGGGAATCAAAACTGGGCTATTACATTCCCCTCCCCCTTATTTTGGCACTATCCTTAGTGCATATACAAAACAAATCAAAATTTAAGAATTTATTCAAAAATTCATGGGTGCTCTTCCCACATGGGACCTTCATGCTCCCAAGTAGCATCTTTAGGACCATAGCAGGTCCACTGAACTTTTCCCAATTCCTTGACTTGATTCCAGAGCATCCTGACTTTTTTGTTCAATATGTGCATCGAATGGACCTGGAAGTCTCCTTCTAGCTCCACTTGGATCAAATTCCAATCAGTAACATGGTTAGGATCATGTACATATGTTTTCAACAAAGATACATGAAATACATTATGCACATTCATGGAAGTAGGCAATGCAAGCATGTATGGAACTAGTCCTATTCTGTCCAATATCTCAAATGGACCACAAAATATGGCTACTAGATTTGTATAGCTACCCAACTTCAATGAGCTCTTCTTGGGATTCACTTTTAAAAGAACATGCTCCCCCACTTTATTTTCTCTAGTTGTCATGTTCTTATCTGCATAACTTTTCTGTCTATCTTGATTTTCCTTTAAATTATTCTTAATTCTAACCATCTGGTCTTCAATATCCTTGAGAAATTATGGACCAAGTACCACTATGTCTGATGGGTTGTCCCAACTCATTGGAGTATTTCATTTCCTACCATACAAAGCTTCAAATGGGATCATTTTCAATGAAGCTTGATACCCATTATTATAGGGAAACTCAACTAAGTGCAAGTAATATTCCCACTTAGATGTCTTATCAATCACATACATTCTTAATATGTCTTCAATTACTTGGTTGAATCTCTTTGTCTGCGCATCTCATTGTGGATGGTATGTTGTGCTAAAGTTTAGATTTGTATCAAATCCTTTAAACAATCCCCTCCAGAAATTTCAAGTCAATTTTGTGTCTCTATCTAAAAAAATTGCCTTAGGTATCCCATGCAACCTAGAAATCTCCCTCATGTAAATTTTTGCAATATTAGATGTCGTATGAGTCATTTTTATAGGAACAAAATGAGAAACCTTTGTCAATTTATCAACCACTACCATTATTGAATCAAGTTTCCTTGTTGTCCTAGGAAATTTAGTTGTAAAATCAATGGTTACCACTTCCCATTTCTTCTTTGGAATTGGTAATGGTTGTAGCAAACCCTTTGGGTGTCTATGCTCAGCCTTCACTCTATGAAATTACATACATTATAGAAATGTATTCAACAATATCTTTCTTCATTCCTGGCCAAAACAATTTGCTTCTTACTGCTGCAATTATTTTCTGGTAACCATGATGTCTAGCATATGGAACATTATGCATTTCTTTTAATACCAAATTCCTAAGTTCTCCGAAACTAGGAACATAAATTATATTTTTATGCATAAGTAATCCATCTTCCTTCATCTCATGTTTTTTACTTTTCTATTGTACATTTTCCTACTGTAAGCTTTCTTTCACCTATAGGTAATGTTGATCTGTAACAACAACATTTAAAATTCTGGTCTTCAAATCAGACTGATGCATACTAATGGTTGCAACATGCATGAGATGTACTCTTCTATTGAGTGCATCAACAACCTTATTTTCTTTTCCTTTGATATGCTTGATGTCGAAATCATATTCACTTAAAAATTCCATCTATCTCGTTTGTCTGACATTCAAAGTTGGTTGTTCAAAAAGGTATTTTAGACCACTATGGTATGTTCTTATTCAAATCCCTTTCCCATGAAATAATGCCTTCACATATTCAATTAATGAACAATGGAAACAAGTTCCAATTCATGTGATTCATAGTTCCTCTCATGTCCTTTAAGATTTCTAGACTCATAACCTATGACATGCCCATCTTGAGTGAGGAATCCACCAAGTCCATCCTTGCATGCATCTGTACATACTACAAAACTTTCATTTGGGTCAACAATATTTAAAATATGTGCACTAATAAGTAATTCTTTCAACAAATGAAATTTCTCTTCACACTCAGCTGTCCATTCAAATTTAATTCCTTTCTTTTGCAAATAAGCGATGGGATGGGAAATCTTAGAGAACCCTGCTATGAATCTTCTGTAGTAACCAAATAATCCCATAAAATATCCGACTTCTGAAACATTCTTGGGTGTTGGCCATTCTCTAATGGATTCAATCTTCTCTAGATCCAATGCTATACCTTGTTTTGAAATAATGTGTCCCAAGTAATGGATCTATTCTTGGTAAAAATAACACTTACTAAGCTTGGCATACAACTGATTTTCCCTTAGAACTTGCAACATCAATATCAAGTTATGTTTATGTTCTTCCTATGACTTAGAATAGATAATCATGTCATCCAAGAATTCTATGACAAACTTATCCAAATAATTTCTGAATATGCCATTCATTAAGCACATAAAGACAATTGGTGCATTGGTCATCCCAAATGGCACCAATACAAATTCATAATGCTAATACATGGTTCTAAAGGCTATCTTATTGATGTCTTTTTCCTTGATTCTTACCTGGTGGTATCCTGATCTTAAGTCTATCTTTGAAAATATATTTTCCCCTCTTAGCTGATCAAATAAGTCATCAATTCTGGGTAGAGGGTATTTTTTATTCACCGTGGCTTTATTCAAATATCTAAAGTCAATACACAACCTTGATGTTCCATCCTTCTTTTTGACAAAGAGTACTAGTTCTCCCCAAGGTGAAACACTTGGACGTATGTACCCTTTATTCAAAAACATTTCTAGCTGCATTTGCAATTCTTTTAATTATGGTGTACTCCTTTTTTAAGGTGTTTTTGATACTGGGGAAACTCCTGGTACTAAATCAATAGAGAAATCTATCTCCCTCTTTGGTGGCAATCCTGGTATTTCTTAGAATACATCTTCAAACTCTTATAGTATCGAAATATATTCAAGGATTGACCCTTTTGTCTTTTCTGGATCCTCCACATGGGCTGCATACAATTAACATCCTTTTCTGAAACATCTCTTAAGTTGTAAGGCTGAAATATCCCTTATAGAAACATGTATTGGAATTCCTTTCGCAATGCTCTGTTTTCCTTCTTCATCAAGACACGTAAATGTCTTGTTATGACAATCTAGGACAACATGATGGTTGTCCAACCAATCCATTCCAATTAGAATATCATAAGATCCCAATGGTATAATATTTAGATCAACATTAATATTCACTCTATTAATACTTAGGGGACAACTCCTGACCATCTCATTGATCCTTTTTTTGGTTCCAGTGGCTAGCTAAACCAAACTTGATTTTTCAAGCTTACTTTTCTCCAAATGTAATCTATCCACTATTTTAGGATCAATGTGACAATGGATTGCTCCTGAATCAATTAAAATAGCAACATGATAATTAATGATCTTACCTTCCACCTTGATAATATTGGATGGGTACTTTGCTTGTCGATATTCTAAGAATGCATATATTATGCCCATGTATTCTATTGTTGTAGCCTCTTATATGTTGTGCATGGTCTTCACTTTGTATTTTCTATGAAGGAAATCCTTGTACAAGTGATCTTATTTTCATCCCCAACATTGGATTGGTGGTTTCTCCCCCTTTTTCCCAACAAGTCTTTTCTCTTGAATTCATCCTTAGCAGGTTGGTCTTGCTGATTTTTATTTGGGTTATTTCTATTGAAAGGAGGTTTGAATCCTTTCTTTATATGATTATACTTCTCCTTCTTCTTATCCTTCCAATATTTCTGCAAAGACTTTGTGCCCTTTCCTTGCTCATACAAGTACTTAGCCTTCCTGATGGTCTTAGTCAATGTCCTGGTCTCATCATATTGAATATTATCTTTATAAAATGAGGGTAGTCCACTCAAAAATATTTTTATTTTCACCTTAGAATATTTTATAAACCCCATATACTTTAGCGGTCCCAAGAACTTATTTTCATACTCTTCCATGGTCATGCTTCCCAGCCCGAGTTCAAAGAAATCCTGCATTTTCTTGTCATAGAAGTGATCTGAAAGGTACTCCTTCTGAAAATATTTCTTGAATTGCTTCCAAGTGATCCCGCTCTCATTTATGTGCTCAACTTTCTTAAGATGACCCCACTACATAACAAATTTTCCATGTAAATGGTAATTGGAAATTTTGGCTTCTAGGTTCAGATGATTAGTTATGCAATTGAAACACCTCCTGATTCCAAGCAACCATGATTCAACATCATATTCCATTTCTCTTTCACCATTGAAGCATGGTGGCTTAAGATTCCTCAACTCTCCTTGCAAACTATCCAATTCATGTCTTCTTTTTTGGTACCTAATAGAATACACCTATAGATTACTTATGGAATATTTAGATGCATAAAATTTCCTTGTTGAGTAAGGAGGTGAGTTATGTATATGCTTTTTGCTAGCACTTCTTGAATAATCAACTCTTCTGTAGTTATCTCTTCTTTCATGAGATATGCCCTCTTCCACCTGTCATGAGTTTGATCCATTCTATGCTTGCCTCTGCAATTGATTTAAGATTTTCATCACTTGATAATTTATCTAATTTGTTTCTCTTATCATCCTCTCATTTTTTGCTTTGTAGCTCTGTATTTCTATTCTTAAGCTTCTCACTGTCTTTATTAATGTTTCTTGCTCCCCTCTTCCCTTGTGTCCATTTGATTTTGTCTTTGCATTCCCAACAATGATATTTTGTCCTTTATCTTCTTTGTCATGATTAAAGGCTCCATGTCCTTCATCCATTTCTTGAATATGCATTCTTATCCTGAACTAATATGTTTATACCCCTTAATTCTGCAAAACGTTCAAGCAACCATTTTTGTTAGAAATATGCATATCATAAAAAATTGTCAATTAATTCCACATGTCCTTTTTCTGCTCAATTTATGAATATTTATATCAAAAATATCCAAACTATAACAATTCTATATTTTTCACCTTTGAATCATCCTTCCAATGACTATACTCATGCCTCAATCCGATCTTTGAGCTAAAATCTATGGATCTCAAAAGTTAACTGGGGGTTAGAATTTACCCTCCACTATTCGAGTTGTAAATCCCTCATACTAACTCTGTCTGATGAATGATTTACACCATTAGAAATTTCTCTTTGAGATCTATTGTTTAGGATGTATAAACTCTATGTTATAAAATAACATACAATTTCAAATTAGACTTCTCAAAAATGTCACTTAGGCCTCCAAAAATGACTTGCAAGCTATTGACCTGGAAAAACACTAAAATATTTTGGTAATTTTTCATTGTTTTTTGATCAATTCTGTGAAATTTAGTTGATTTGTGCTTAATCGGATATTGAAATAGAATCCCAAGTCCACCTCTCAGTTTGTACTAGTTCCTCATGGAATTTCCCTTTCGAAACTTACCTCCTAATTTCCCTTTTTCTTTTATTTCTTGGCGCACACATAACTATATTTTTTGGGCCCGCAATTCCTTGGTTTCCAAATGGATCCATTGTATTGGGTCATGGGGATGAGTGGATCTCATCCTATACCCATATGCATTTGCGTGAAAATTTTCACATTGTTACAATCAAACAGTCGATGATCTGAGGGTACTGACAGTGATTGACGATCTACGTCATATTGCACCCCCCCAAGCTTGTCTGACCATTAACACAACGGGGAGGGGATGCAAAAACTAACCAAGGTTTCAGTCGAGGGTGACATATCTCACATATGTGCATTGCGTCCCCCCACCTTGGGTTAGTATAACCCC
>SNQJ01S0064332.1:91815-106159 GCA_010110895.2 Picea sitchensis
TTTCTCGTAAATGATGGATATTCTTCATGTAGAAGAAGGATCAAACATTCTCAAAGTTCTGTGAGTTTAAAGCATTGGTGGAGAAAGAGTCGGGGAAGCAAGTGAAGGCTCTAAGGAGAGATAATGGTGGAGAATACATCTCTAACAATTTAAAAAATTCTGCAGCAGAGAAGGAATTCGAAGAGAACTCATAGAGCCTCATAACCCACAACAAAATGGGGTCGCGAAGAGGAAGAACAAAATAATCATGGGTGATGTACGAGTGATGTTGTATGATCAGGGCCTATCAATGCATTTGTGGGAAGAAGCATGCAATACTGTGGTTTATGTGCAAAACTGTTGTCCTCATAGAATACTTGGCATGAGTACACCTCAAGAAGCTTTCACTGGTAAGAAACCCAATGTTTCTCATTTTTAAATTTTTGGCTCATCTGTTTATGTGCATGTGACCAAGGATTCCAGGAAGAAGATGTAACTGACTACTGAAGTTGGGATATTTGTTGGGTACATAGAAACACCCCATAATTATCGTGTGTATTTTTCGAATAGTAAGATGATTGTTATGCGACGAGATATAAAATTTGATGAGGAGAAAGCCATGCGGTTGTCGCTTGAGAGGGAGCTAGACTTGCATGCAGAAGAGGAACTGTTGGTTCCCAAAGATGAGTCTCAAGATGTGAATCAACCACATGAGGAGGTTCATGGAATGGAGGAAACCACTCATGCAGAGCCATCCATCAGAAATGGTAGAAAGAGCACCACAAAAGCTGATAGATTGAGACTAGATGTTGCACATAATGTAGGAGCCCCTACTTCATAGCGCAGACATAGACAATCTCCTGATCGATTTGCTAGATACATGTCTCTCATGAGAAAATGTATTGTGACTGAACCATCTTCCTTTTAGGAAGTAGTGCAGGATCCCACTTGGGTTGATGCTATGGTGGAGGAGTATGAATCCATTGTCAAAAATAGTGCATGGGAAATTGTCCCAAGACCGGTCGACAAATCAGTGGTGGAGGGTAAGCTCTTAATCATTGTTCTTTATGTTGATGATTTAATATTGACTGGTGATGAGCATCTGATACACTCATGCAAGGATGACCTTGCAAAGGAGTTCGAGATGAAGGATTTGGGTCTTCTTCATTATTTCCTTGGATTGGAAATATGGCAGCGAGATGGTGAACTTTTTGTGTCTCAAAGAAAATATGCAAGGGAGATACTGGGTAAGTTTCACATGGAGGGCTACAAACCCATGGATACTCCTCTTCCAGGAGACTGGAGGAAAGAGGATGCTACTTCTAGAGAAGTAGTGGATTCTACTATCTATCGATAGTTAGTAGGTTCGCTAATGTATTTAGTGAACACGAGACCAGACATTTGCTATGCGGTTAACCATCTAAGTCAAGCAATGGTTAAGCCTACCAAACTCTTTTGGAAGGTGGGTAAGCATGTCCTGAGATATTTGAAGGGCACATCTGAGTATGGATTATGGTAGAGACAGACGAATGAGGTGAAGTTGCATGGCTTCACGGATGCAGATTGGGCGGGCAACCCAACGGACAAAAAGAGCTCATCAGGGGGGATCTTTAGTATCAGATCTACAATCGTTTCTTGGTACAACAGGAAACAAATATACATGGAACTTAGTTCATCGGAAGCAGAATACATGGAAGCAAGTCAAGTTGCATGTGAGTCTATCTGGATGAGAAAGATCTTGGTTGGGTTGTTTGGTTCTCATTTAGATCCGATAGTGATTCATTTTGATAATCAGAGTTACATTAAAATCTCAATTAATCCCGTGTTTCATGATAGATCTAAGCATATAGATATCCGGTATCATCATCTCAGAGATTGTGTGCAACAGAATATCATGTTGCTTCAATACATTCCTATGGAAGATCAGGATGCAGACATTCTGACGAAGTCGCTCACCAAGAGAAAATTCGAATATCATAGAGATAGGATTGGGGTGAAGGATAATCCCTTTCTTGTTGAGAGGGAGTGTTGAAAATTCAACAAGAAACATGTGTCTAATTTACTTTTCCCTTAAATAAATTGGACAATAAATATTAATCTATTATCTCATAATTACTTGAAATAATTTACTGAAATGGAAACTCAGTTAACTATGGGAAATTCGAGTTCAAAGGTTGGCTGGTAAGACATGGAGGTGACTTGAAGTTGTAACAGAGTTATAAGTATAGTTATGAGAGTTGTGAATTAGTTTAACTCAGTTAAGTGAGTTAAGCCCAATTGTACTAGTTGTAAGTGAACTTACAATAGTGAGAGTTCAGTGAATTAATTATTAATTAATTCAAATCAGTGAACTCACATGCAATTGAATATTTGCCACGGTTAACTACATGCATGTCAGATCCAATGGAGACCTAGTTGAGATAATAGGTGAAAGGGACAGTTTGGCTATCAGTTGTGATTTGAGTGAAGTGCACTCATGCAATCACACATACAGTGGATATGCTTATGAGCATGTGCAAACTAGGAAATTGAATTCATATTGTGAGAATTCTAATTGCAGGGATTGTGCAAAGGAGGCAGGCTGTCTGGACACAGAGAATTGGCACATGTATTTGCTGAGTTTTTGTATGACAATGTGAGATGATTGTATTGTACCGAGAACTCTTGGATTAGATTTTTGTATGAGATTGTTTCATGATCCATGATATACATAATATATGCTAGTGGGTTTTTTAGCTTTACGCTTTCCCGGAAAAAATTATGTGTTATGTGTTCTTAATATTTCACTTTGTGATTGTGGTTTAATTTCCGCAAGAATATTAGTAGAAGTGATTCTGTATTTAACAGTGGCATATAATTGTTAGATCAGGAGAATCTAGGAAATAGTTAATTTGTATTGAAATTTCTACACTATGTATCCTATTTATTAATATTTGATTTCTGAGTTGGTTCAATTTAGTTCCTTTTTGTTAGATTGTTACCTATATCTTTGTTATTATGTGATAATTAATGTGTAAAATCTCAATATAAATAGCCCCTGTCATTCTTAATTAAGGATCTAGGATATAGAATAATATAATCATTATTGTACTCATATCAACATTGTGATTTGATATAGAATAGAGGTTAATCTTCAACAAGTTATCTATATTTTTTAGGTAGTAGCTAAATTGTTTATGATCATTTTATTTCTTCACAATTAGTTCTCAACACTCCTATTATGTCGAGGTAGACCCATACTCTAACATAATAACAATGCTTCTAGTTTCCTTTTTTTCCTATGTTTTTGTTCATAGATATAGTTTGTGATAGTGTGATTAATTTACTTTAGAACACTTCAAATTTGAACAGATCTTCCCATTCAATTCAATTAAGATGATTTCTTAATGGTTAGAGTTGGTGTGTGAGTTGATTTTGATTCTGCAAATGTGATTTCAATTATCCTAGCGTGAATATGAATTAGCGATGCAACTTATTTCATTTCTTAGAATAATTTTAGTAAAAGTGAATAATACCTACAAGAAGTACATACAATACATGATATTTGGAAATCATTTGATCCTTGGGTTGACATCTTAGATGCACGGGTAATTTAATTAAGTCTTCTATAATATAAGGATGATTAAAGTAATTATCACAATTCACATTACATAAATACCATTATCTATTTTAAGGGTACCAAAATTGTGCACCTACCCTTACAAATTTGATTTATATACCCCTATTAGTTCTTAATAGATTTGATGTAGGAGAATCCATATGGCTACACACCCAAAAGATATTCATTTTCATTTTCATTTTTGTTTTACTTTCAATAGTGATAGGGGTCTAGTGTTTTAATTAGAGTGCTCTTATATATTGGAGTTAGGGTATAAAAATTTGATTCTATATAGGATGTCTTCCTCTACCTTCCCACTAAATTTCATAAAACAATATCTATTTTAAGTACCATGCATATCTCTAGAAGCAACACATAAAAAATTATTGATTTTTACAACAATGAGATCTAGTGTTTTAACTAGCACACCTTCAATTCTTGGAGTTAAAGTCTGAAATTTTTATACGTTGTAGAGGACATATTCCTTTAACTACCCACAAAATTTAATAATAAGATATTGAGTTAAGGATTGTCCCTAATCTCCACACATAACGCAACTGAAAACCCAAATTGTATTCCATATGTTCATCTTTCCAAGTCCACTTGGACTATTCAAACCATGAGACTTGGGTCATATCTGGAAGTTAAAGAGCTGATTATGAAATATTTATAGATGATATTAATTGAATAAATTTTTGGCTTACCCCAAGAAATGAAACCGCCTAGGAACCAATTAGTTATCACCTCATAGTATAAATATTTGGGAGTCTGACGTAATGGTTTCTTTTGGTTCTCCATTGTTTTTAGTCCTCAATAGTTGTTGATAGCATAGTATTTGTGAATTCGAAGAGGCTCAATATAATTTTCCATTGACTCAATAAAGCTGTAAAGATTGTTATTGAATGTCTTTGATGTGATTTTAATTTGGTAACATGTTGTGTTTGTGAAATGTTTGTTTAAAGTAATCCATTTTTAGAGTTAGTGTTTCTATGAGTGCTTTTTCTAGGTGGTTTTGATTGCAGGATATGAATTTGATTGTACACCCCCCAGGTACTGCATCAAGTGGTATCATAGTAGGAGGAAACCTATGGTTGAGGATAATTAAATCCTAGGAGGAAAGCTCCAACTAAGTGAGAGAAAATTCTAGTGAGGAGAGGAAACATTTTTGAAGATTTCCGGTGAGAGGATTTTATATGAGATAAAGTTGAAGAGAGGAAATAATTATAGTAGAGATGATGAAGACTGTTACATGTTGAAATTCCTCACTTTGATAATGTCCCATTATCATTATCGCAAATGTCGTATTTTCATCCTGCATATGTCACATTGCAAACGACACCATAGAAACACTTGATACATCCTCTAGGACATGTTAGAAGAGGAAAACACATCATTTGGAAAGCTTAGAAAAATATTTTTCTTTGAGAAATGGTCATCTTAAACGAATTTTTGGAAGATCAACTCTCCCCTGCTTGCATGCAGGGAGCACTAGTGCTCCTTGTCCACTTAGCAGGGAGCGCTACAACGCTTTGTTATTAGATTTGAGGGAGTGTCGATTGGTTGAGAGAATCATGGGAAGAAATCCCCCTTATCTCTAAGGACAACTAGAAATGATCTGAGTTGGTTTGGCTCGAATCCAATCTTTAGGTTGCATCTAAGGGAGATACCACAACTGATGGAGTCATATCCTCAACTTATTCCAAATATAACTAAGGTGGTTGAGCCTCTCAAAGCCTATAAAAGGAGGCATTCTCATTGTAAAGGAGGAGGATAATATCAGAAAAAAGTATTGTCATTCTTATCATGGATATTTTGAGCAAGGGGTTGGACAAGGAGAACTTGGAGAGGTTTCTCCAAATGCATCTATAGATTGTAAGTTCCTTGTAATGTTCTCATTAATATATGCTTGGCATGTTTCCTTCAAGTTTGTGTATGATTGCATAGGCTTCTCTTCTCTTGATAAATTTAGCTTAAACTAATCTTGGTAGAATAGGAAGCATGCATTGTCTTTGTTGTCTATTGGATTGTAGGTCTCGTTAAAGGGAATGAAGATCAAGTTCATCCTAGATTAAGCGAGGACAAGCTTCAAAAAAAGGTACATCATACTTTCTTCCTCTTTTTCCTTCGACTAGTTTAACTACATTTAAAGGAATGTTAGTGTCCAATGTTAGCATCTTTCTGTCTTGGTAATAGGGGTCTAGGATCCAAGAGGATATTCACCTGTCAGCAGGGGAATTTTCCTACAACAAAAATTGGCGACTCCACTAGGGATCGAAGATTTTAGTTTTGGTTTCTTTCCTTGGTTTTGTCTTATCGTTTTCTCATCTTTAGATCATGCTTGTTGTATTTTTTCTATTTTATACATATGTTGTTAGTCCTGGAGTCATGTCACACAAAATGTTGATCAAACTTCCTGATTTTTTATTTTCTTGGTTGATCCTTTTCTTTCTCATAAACTCGTGCCCTCTCCCTTTATATCCAGAGCACTGATTTCAGTATCGGCGCTCCCCTACAGTTCTTTAGGAATCGTTGTAGCACTCTGGTGCTGATAGAACCAAAGCGTCGATTTTTCTCATTTTTGAAAAATTGTTGCGTACCTTTGTGTTGGGTGTAATTTTTTGGGTTTTACTTTTAGCTCGGGACTTGTTCTATCAGCTTGTGTCTTCTATCAAAACTACAACTTGCTTCTTTTTAATACTTTTTTTTTATCTTTGTTTGAATTTTATAAGTATTTCCTTGCTACGAAATCACCCTTTCTCTTCAAGATTTTGGGTTCATTTTGATACTTTCTCATTCATCTAATAAGTTGAAGATTATTACAAGGAAACTCAGGGATCTCTTTACTGTTCTAATTGGTCTCTGATCTTCGTATCTTTCCAAGAAAATTTCTCAAGTGTGTTTTATTGTTTTGGTGTTCTTTTTGGAAATTTTAGTTTCTTTTTTGCTTCTTATTGATCGTCGTGAGATTGCATTTTTGTTTGTATGATTATTGCTTCCCATTGTCTAAAAGTTGCAATAGTGAAATCTTCTTACTAGCATAAGAAGCATTAAACCAAATCAATTCACATTCATAATCAAACGAAAGGATACTTTTTACGATTGGGTTTTGGATACTAGAAACAATTTCTGAATGATTTAGCATTGAAATGGATTCTTGTTGAAAACAATTGCATGAAATTTTTGCATTCTTATGTGTGGTAGTAAAAGAAATAAAACTCTTCTCCTTCCCGTAAATAGAAGTTCATCGAAAGAAACGTTTTCTTATCATTATTTTACTTCTTTTGGATTCGAGTCGTAACATTAGTTTCACTCTCATTCACCTTTGAGTAAAGAACAACCACTAAAATCAATGCTAATTAAAAATCGATCTAGAAACTTTTTCTTTTTAGATTCCTCCACCAACATTAGAATAGGATTAGCGCTTTGGATTAGGATGTGAGTATAACTCTCCAAAGCATTCAGAACAAACTTAGCATCTTGTGATAAGGAGAGTAAATCCAATTTTTGTATAAGCATAGCTGGGATCCCCCTCTCACATAGGGGTTACGCACGAGGTCGCGTTCGGGAGAGAAACAAAGATTATCCCTTTGAGGTTTAACTATTCATAGTAGTAAGATCATATTTTGGGGGTTCTTCTTGAGGCTCAACTGTCTTGATTTGGTCTCGGTGCTTCATGAATTCCGAATTCGTTCGAGGTCCTCTGGAGTTCTACCAGTCCACTTGTCCTTAGTTCTCTTGAAGAATTTCAGACTTGTTATCCTGCCCATATGTTCGGACTGGACTGTCGACTAGACCCGCCCAGAGGCTGACTGTGAGTTGGTGTCCTTATTAGTCATAATCTTTAGGGTCCTCACACAAGGTGACGATGAAGGGAAGTCTTCATTGTACCTAGAATGGACATTGGTCAAACTCCCTCGGGCTCCTTGGAGGGTAAATCGATGATTATTGTGTGGAAGCTTGTACCAAGGCGTAAGTTCGTTAATTAGGTTTCCAACGTAACTGTTCCACCTTCTCATATCCTATCCCCTTCTCAATTTGGTCACACGATGTTGGATTTCATCACCAACTAGTATGGTAATTGAGAGAAGGTTTTGTTTGCTTGTTGGTTCTTCTAGATTTTTAGCGTGTGTTGATTGTTTAATTAATCATTTTTTCAAGATTGATACTGTAGATGATAAAGGTATTCATAGATCACGTAGGATGAAAGGGTTTCCTATGGAAGGCTACAAACCCTTACCTCCTAATTCACCTGAAGACATTTACCGTGAAGAGGTAGAGAATCACTTAGACGCTGGGAGCACTACTACTCCTTTGTTAGAGAATCCTAAAAGTGCATTGGTTACAGTTAAGGATCCCATTCCTCATACTATCCCTATGTCATAAGGTCCTATCGAACCACTCCTTTTTAGATTGGACTCATTTGATAGCGTAATAGAAGAGGAATTTCCTCGTCTGTTGTTGAGGCCTTACACCGAAACATAGATGGAAGACACAAAACATGATTATGATGGGTATACGACTCCTGTCTGGTCTGTTGGCATGGTAAATCCAAAAAATACACTTGTTTTTTCCATATGGAGGAATCCATCGGGACGTGATATTTATGAACATTTCAACTTTACTCAACACCTCTTGACCCTCATGACCCTCTTACCTTTGTTGCTCCTGAGGCAGGACTGTCCAGTCAGACTATTGATCATCCCATCGAACAAGTAGTCAATCATGTTGCTACGTTAGCACAAATCCAACATAACACTGGAGTCATAATGCCTAATCATACATAGATGGAAGAAACACAACATGATTATGATGGGTATACGACTCTTGTCTGGTCTGTTGGCATGGTAAATCTAAAAAATACACCTGTTTGTACCATATGGAGGAGTCCATCAGGACGTGATATTTACGAACATTTCAACTTTAGTCAACACCTCTTGACCCTCATGACCCTCTTGCCTCTATTGCTATCGAGGCAGGACTGTCCAGTCAGACTATTGATTGTCCCATCGAACACGTAGTCAATCTTGTTTCTACGTCAACACAAATCCAACATAACGCTGAAGTCGTAATGCCTAATAATACACAAGGTACTTCGACCGTTACTGCCACCACTACACCTTTTCACACTACAACTCCTTATGTTCCACAAAATCCTGTTGGAACACCTATACATCAGAGAATGAAAAACCCTGCTATAAACACATAATCAACTGTGGGAAAAATCCCAAGTGGCAGGGAAACCATCATCTAGCGGGCCTGTCCCTCCTAGGGGACAACCACCCTTACACATACCTACCAGGGGACAACCCCCTTTTATTGTTCAAACTCCAGTTTTCACTCAACCTATGGAAGGGGGGGAACCCCCTTTTGCTGGAAACCCTTCACAATACTAGAGAGCACCCCAAGGAGGTACCTTTCATCAACCTTACCAAGGGGGGAAATCATACCATAAACCTCAAGGAGGAATACCAAATCCTGTTCCTTTTGGATTATATTTTGGACAGCCTTATCTGGGTGTCCCAGATCCCACCTAGGGTCCTCAAGGAAAACAATCGTATCCTCCCCAAGGGTCAATTGTTTACCCTCCATAGGGAAAAACTATTTACCCTCCTCAAGGGTAGACTATTTATCCCCCACAACCTAATAAAGTGACTTATCCTACTTATAACCAAGTGGGTTTCCCTCCACTCATGAACGTTCCTCAACAACAACTAAATCCTTCCTATACTGGTCAACAACAACCATATATGGGAGGGCCTACTAGATACAATTATCCACCTCAACCAGTTTATGGCCCCACTGGTGTCCCCATGCTGCATCAATATCATCCTTAGGCTAACCGACAACTACCATTCCTCGCCACGCTGGATCTACCATATTTGTCTCGGTTGACAAATGATCCCATATTACATTTTCCTTTCTGGCCGGTAATTCATGCTAAATTACCTTCTGACATCCCTAAATTTGACGGTAAATCTGACGAAGACCAGAACAACCATTTTATGACATTTCATCTATGGTGTTCATCAAACTCACTGATGGATGATTCTATATGTTTTCATCTTTTCTAGCGCATACTCACGGGTTTCACAACCAAATGGTACATTGAACTTAAACATGGTACCTTTCAAGATTTCAACTCCCTAGCTATGGATTTTCTCACGCATTTTAAATTACCCATCAGTTATGAGACGGGTACAAAACTCTTAACATCACTTCATCAAACGAACTCTGTACATATCTCTGATCACATTCATGAGTGGAGATGACGATGAAGGTTTATTGAAGAGACCATTCTTGACTAGTTATTGGCAGAATGGTTTACTAAATCGCGTTTACCCCCAATTGCTCGTGAGGTTTCCATGGGTGGTGTTGTCACTGAGGAAGAATCCATTGCTCATGCTCAATACTTAGATTTGGTTTATTCCCAATATGGTACGTTGTATGAGTTGATACCAAATGCTCCCCATAATCTACTGATCCATCCAAACCATCTTCCACGACTCACGCCGATGGAGTCATTAGTGTCTTCAAAACCCAATATTCATCAAAGTCGGTCAGCCCGGCTAATCGCTATGTTTTTGCACCCATCACTGGTTCGAATTCACTCTACTCTACCTCCTCACCAACTTAAATCTCTAAGGTGAAGGTAGTCCAATCTGCCTCTTTGCAACAATCCGGGGGAAAGAAGAAAACGAAAAAAATAAACCCAATAATAATAATAATAATAATGAAAATCCAAAAACACAAACTCCACCACCCGCTCCTAAAAAACAACCACAACGAAAACTGAAATTCCTGTGTCTCATTTGTGGTGACGATCATTACATCCGAGACTGTCCTCATCCTGAAGAAGTTGCAAAATGTTTCAAAGGGAATTCCCAACCCACTATGTTAACACAACCTTTTCCTCAGAAGCAGTCCGTGGTTTCTCAAACCCCTGCCCCTCTGGCAGGGGGCAATCCCAGTCATCCCTCTAGTGAGGAATCTTCGTCGAGTGTTCATATTTATATGTTCAATGGGATGGATTTAAACACTCGCACCACAATGTATGACACACCAGCTAAACCTTATAAAGAGAAAGTCACTAATGGTACCCCACCGGATCCATCTCCTGCCACTGTTAGTCCTCCATCTGGATCTCTTCAGATTGAAAAACCCACTTTCAAATCTATTTTACGCCCTCCCAAGAGAACTATTCACAAATAGACTTTTAATCCTAGTTCACGTGCCACCCAAAACTACAACATTGTTTAATATTTGGCTCAAGCACTGTGTGTTATGTCTTCTCTTGAAGTTCTAAAATATTTTCCAAGTCAACGTAGAACACTCTTGGCCGCCATAGACACAATTGTTACTGATTCGTCAAATAATATCACGTTTAACCTTGATAAATTCAAGTCAAGAATTTCTCACCAGCTTGCTTTTCAAATTGATGTAGTTGTTCATAACCAACACATTCATCGCACCATACTGGATGAGGGAGCTTCCACTTGCATCATGTCGTTAGCTTATTCGAAAGGATTAAAATCACCTATGCTTAATCAATCCCCTACAATTTTACAAGCATTCGATGGGAGAGGTTTTTGTCCTCACAGAATCTTGCGGTCCTTAGCCATTCAGTTGGGAGGTAAGAGTGTCTTTGTTGTTGTAGAGGTAGTTTATGATCCCCTTGATTATAACTTATTGTTAGGAAGAAGTTGGTTTTATGCCATGAATGTCATTGCTTCATCGGTGTTTCAATGTGTACAATTCCCCTATCAAGGTAAAATTGTCACTATCGACCAATTATATTACTGCACCCTCGATGCTCGCACTCCCGCCACCAACAATATTCCTTTCTTGGGAGATACTAAGATCACTTATGAAAGTGTCGGTGTAGGTATTTTAAAATATTCTTCCCTTATGGGTACTTTCCCTGCACCACTTCCTCCCACCTCACAACACATTTCCATGGTCAATATGATCTCAACTATGGCATATCAATCTTACAAAACATATGATCCTTGGGTTGTGCCTAGTCCTTTGGAATTATATGAAATAGGTGATGTTATGCCACTTAGTCCTGCTGAGGCTTCATATGATGCCATCCAATCCGCCTCTCCCTCATTGGATGACCAACATCTGTTGGCATTCAACACTTATTCATTTCCATCTTGGTTGGATTCCTTATCCTCTACTTTTGACTACATCCTACATATTTTCCCATCAGACGAATCCATTATGGAAATGCTTAGTATCGACGAGGTACCTTGGAATGACAACCATCATCGATAATATTTTCTCCCTAGTCTAGATGAAATTGAGAAAGATATACACTCTATCTTCCCCCCTGGTGTTGTTGATTCTCCCGAATATCCTATCCTTACCTAGGATACTACTTTCGAGGGGAATTTAGGAAAAATTTATTCTACCATCACTATCGATATTTCGATCAAAGAAGGTATCGTGGTAGATGTTCATCTTGGTGTTGATTGTTCACCCGAGGAAGTGAAATCTTACACCGCTTTATTCAAAGAATTCCAAGATGTATTTACTTGGAGTTATGAAGAAATGCCAGGGATCGATCCATCAATCATTGTGCACGAGATAAAAAAATTATCCAGGTGTTAAAAATGTATGACAAAAAGGTCTCCCAATTCATCCTAAGAAAACCATAGAAATAAAGGCAAAAGTTGAAAAATGTTGAAGTATGGATTTATCTATCCTGTCCCCTTGACGGAATGGGTTTCTAACATTGTTCCAGTTGCTAAGAAACAAAGAACCATTTGTGCCTGTGTCGATTATAGGGATCGCAACAAGGCTTGTCCAAAAGACAATTACCCAACATCCTTTATCAACCAAATCATCGATAATTGCGCTGGCAATGTTATATTTTCCTTCATGGATGGATTCTCAAGGTATAACCAGATCAATATTCTACTAGCTGATCAACATAAGACAACCTTCATCTGCCCTTGGGGGATGTTCTCTTATTGGAAGCTACCCTTTGGCCTTAAAAATGTTGCTACTACTTTCCAGCGGGCCATGTCATATGATTTCCATGATATCAAATATATTTTGGAACCTTACCTCAATGATTTACTCGCTCATTCGTCTAATCGACAATACCATATTGGTCATTTATGGGACATTTTTCTTCGATGTCGGTTCTACCATATCCATTTGAACCCTCACAAATGCATTTTCGCAGTCGAATTAGGTCGACTCCTCAAATTCGTCATCTCCAAAGATGGGATTAGGGTAGATCCCTTGAAAGTCAAAGCTATTCTCCCTTTACCCCCTACCAACAATCTAACCCAACTACAAAGTTTGTAAGGGAAAGAAAACTTTCTTCACTGTTTTATATGTAATTACACCGAAATCACTAAAGGATTTATGAGATTGTTGCATAAAGACACTTCTTTCATCTGGGATGACACTGCTCAATACTCTTTTAATTCTCTCAAGCACGAATTAACCCATACACCTCTCTAGCATCCTCTGAATTATGCTTGAGACTGCATCTTTTATTTGTATGCGTGTACTTCCACTATTTCTATGGTGTTAGTTGAAGAGGATCCTAACGGTGATGAACACATAATCTATTATCTGATCAAGAGTCTATCTAGTCCCAAGCTTCGATATTCACATGTTGAGAATTTGGCTTTGGCAGTCGTCATTGTCATCCAAAGGTTTCAACATTACATACTGTTACACACTACCATGGTCATTGTGGACTCGAATCCCATGTACCATATCCTTACACATCAAGTACTTGGGGGAAAGTATTCCAAATGCATCGTTATTCTTCAATAATTCGATCTCGAGTTTGCCAAATCAAAAGATAAAAATTCATTGGTTTTTGCGGAACTCATCTACGATCTTCCCTATGTTGATGAAGATACTGAGCCCAATGATTCTCTTCCCAAAGAATATTTTTTCCTCATTATCATGCTATTCCCTTGGTATGGAGATATTCTTCTCTTCAAACCCAACATTTCCAACCTGATATTTCTTGTGACAAACGTCATCATATTCGCCACCATTCTAAACACTGCCTTATCATCGACGACACTTTGTATAGTCATGGTATTGATACTTTCCTATGACGTTGTTTAAGCCACGATGAGGTTGAATGCATTTATAATGACTATCAACTTAAAGCTTTTGGTGGTCATCTTTCTAGGATGGCTACAACCCAAAAAATCTTACATGCTAGTTAGTTTTGGCCCTCCATCTTCAAAGATTGTATTGACGCTGTCAAACGATGCCCACCCTGTCAATTTTTTCATAAAAAGTCACACACCCACCTTTCTCTGCTGCATCCCATTGTCACTATAGGCCCCTTCTCCAAATGGGGCATCGATTTTATGCAATGTAAGCCTACCTCATCCAGGGGGAATGGTTATATCATCGTTGTCATTTATTATTTCACTAAATGGGCTGAGGCTATGCCCACATTTCTTAACGATGATCGTACTGCAACTCTCTTTATTTTTAACCACATCATCACTCACTTTGGTGTCCCACAAGCCATTTTCATTGATCACGGCTCACATTTTCAAAACCAAATGATGACTGAGTTGCACGTCAAGTTGGGTTTTCGCCATGAAAACTCATCCCCCTACTATCCTCAAGCAAACATGTTGTTGGGTATTCTACCCTACGGACTAATAAGCTAGGGCTCTAAACTTATACGCAGAAAATGACCCTTAAGACTTTAACTTTTGACCTTCTACCCGAATCTGAAACCTCTTTCTTCACATGCATACAAGAGAAGAATAA
>SNQJ01S0064333.1:0-32134 GCA_010110895.2 Picea sitchensis
GTGAGTTTCTCCAGTTTCTTTCTTTTTCTCTGGACACTCGAATGACTTGTGCCCATTCTTTCCACATGTGAAGCATGTTATTACTCCACCTCTTCCCCTTCCTCTACCTCTAGTACGAGGAAAAGTGTTGTTGTCAGCATAATATCCTCTCTGCTCAGTATGTTGTCCTCTCTGTTCAGCATATCACTCTCGCTGTGAGCTTCCACCTCTCTCTGTCCATGTCTGAGGTTTCTTCCAGTCGTCCCTGGGCTTTTGGATTCTTTCCTGGGCAACTGATTTTCCTATGGGATGACTTCTACCTCTGCCCCTCTGACTTTGTTTTTGTCTCAGCTTCTCTTCATCTTTCAGATCCATATGATAAGCATTTTCCATCGTTAGGATGGTCACCATACTCATTTCATCCTGAATCTCATATCTCAAGCCATTCATATACCTGGCCACTTTTTCGTCATTGCTTTCACGATGACCTACCCTAATATTCAACCTGTAAAACTCTTTAGTATATTCCTTTACTGACATCAGCTTCTGTCTCGGGTTCTGCATCCTCCTGAAAAGAGAAATTTGATAGTCCCTGGGAATGAATTTTGCCTTCATCTTTGCAATCATCCTGTCCCAGCTCTTAATTTTCTGCTTGCCTTGGCAACGCCTATCTGCTTGTAGTTCATCCCACCACAAGGTTGCATGTCCTTTTAATCTCATGACGGCATGCTTGATCTTCTTGTCCTCTTCGATATCTTCATAGTCAAAGTAGGTGTCTAGAGCTCTAATCCAGTCTAGAAGCTCTTCTACATCCAGATTTCCCTCATAAACTAGAATGTCCACCTTCACCTTTGCACCCATTCTTGCAACATATTTAAGTAAGCGCTCATTTTCTGCATCTTCTGCTGTGATTTCTTCTTCTCCATGTCCAACATCATCTTCATTTTCGGACTCACTGATATCTCCTACATCAGCTATGCGCCTTTGTCTTATCTCCACGTCCACAAGTCTGGCGCGTATGTTATGCAGATCTCTTTCTACTTCTGGATTCTGCACCTCTCTACCCCTTCCTCTGGACGTTTCCCTTCCCTCCTCTGGATCGGGTGATTGTCTATCTTTTCTCCTCGGCGGCATGGTGAATCTTCCTTTTCCCCGCTACAGAAAGCAAAGAAGCTTTTCTAAGCTCTGATACCACTTGAGGCAGGCGCGCTCGCAAGCACGTCCGCTCACAGGATCCTCCCTTTACCACGGCCTGAAGAACTCTAATTTCCTTCTATTTCCCTATCGGGAAGTATGCACCCACAAAATTCTCTCTCGGGATCTCCCTTTTTTTCTTATCGGGAGATCGGACTTCGCGGAATCGCGAGGTCAATGGTCGAGCGTTGGTTCCACGAATCCCCGATACCCAATATAAGTCAACGCTGACCCTTCCCTTCTCTTGTCGGGACCTCTCTTATCGCGGTTTTGGCACTCGCGATTTCGAGCAACTCGGTTCTCTGACTACCAAGTCTCGATACATCGATCCTCCAATGAGCTTGCAAGTTAACCTTTCAATAGTCCCTTTACTCCATCGACGTTTCGGAGTTCGCAATATTGTGAAATCTAATGCCTATATTTCGAGCCTTCTCCTTCCCTGAATTTTCGAAAGGATGTGCCACCTGTCCACCTACCGATGCCTGTGGCCCACACTGTTCCTTTAGCTTGTCGGGATATCGCGTTTCATGATTCCAAAGTGCAAGAGTATCCTGTCCTCAAGACTTATGATACGCCGAACCCCGACTTCGTCAAGTCTTCTGACATGTGTCCCAAATGATGGATGGTTCAGATTGAACCTTGGACTTCGCCAAGAACAAAGTCAAACCATTCACCTATATGAGCCTTGATGACCGAATCCACGGTTGAGTGATCACATGACATGTTTCCTTCTTGATATCCACAGCTATGATCCCCTCGCTGTTTCGGAACTCAAAAGGTCTCGGGCTCTTGACTTCTGAAACCCCCGATACACCGATGACTCCTGGTTCTTGCCACCTGTCCCAACAGATGGACGACTCTGATCTCATCGGGATTTCCACGATGGATTTGCCAATCTATGGTCCACGGGATTCCTGATTTCCTGAACCCCGACGCCTCAATATCCCGATGCTTCTCGGGGTTTCCACTCTACTCACGAGTATTTAAACCCTGCGCAACTCCTGTCAAATGGATGACTGGCGGGTAACTATTTGATGATCCAGTGGCTCACGATCCCTAGAGCTTGAAATCTGGATGCGGTCGTAACCTCCCCACTTCTTTACCAGATCATACGGCTAGCGGGATTTCGCAAATCCTCTCCACAAGATCCTGACCATCTATCTTCTCCTCCTCGATCCGTTCAAAAAGTGAACCAAGGACTCCTTCCTGGAATTAATCAACCATGACACAAACCTCCGACGCCTTGAGTCACTCGTTATGCACCAACTCCTTATGCTACCCTCAATATCTTCAAATACTTTATCCCTCCTGAGCTTTCTCACGACTCTAAGTCTTAGAGAAGATTTTTTTTGCACGCACTCCTTGCGGCGACTCTCAGACACTTCCAAGTGCTGAATACCTTCGACTCTGCGCACTCCTGCAGCAGCAGTCTCTCACACCTTACTCAGGTTCGCAACCCTGATACTTTTCTTCGCCGGCACAATCCTTGCACGGCTCCTGTGCCCAACTGCACTTCTGTGGAGATGAGAACAAATGCTACCTATCTAAACCCTCTGTCAATGCACTCCTTGCGGACACTTCGACTGCACTCCTTGCAGGAATTCTTGCTCAGATAGAGAAACAATTGAAACTCATTCCCTCTTCCTTTCAGACTTCACTATAACATAAAATCATATACACAACATATCAAATCAAATGTATAACAGGGAGCAAACATTCGTGAGCATAACATCAATACACAGAGAACAACACAAACCATGAATTTGAATAAAAGCTTTCTATTAATCCAAATGTTTGTACATGGATGTTCTTACACAGTTCTCTACTTCTCTCCAGTGTTCTTCATACACAAATTCTCATAATAATCATACAATACACAATGAGGGTGTCTATATCGTGTTTCCCTCTTGCGCTCTCAAACAGTCTAATCTAGAATTTAATTTCTATCTACCTGCATTAACTATCTTAAATGCCTCCTACCTACTAAGTATGAGAGCGAGTTGCTCAAGGTCTGATTACATCACACAAGTGCACTTCATTAAATTGTTACATTTATGTTCGCGCAACAATCCCCAAGGTAAATTTCAAAATTTGTGCTGGCGCTTGCCCAGTTGTCTCTTGCCTTCCACGCTGGCTCGCTTGACGTGGTAGATGCTCCTGCATCAATTCTACATACCTTCTTTCTTCTATAGGGTCTAATGACACAATGACCTTTAATCCTCCTCCTTCAAAAATCATTTATCTCTTCTTCAAGTTAATAATATCCTAGTTTTTGAAGCAATGTTGGATACAAGTGATTGTTGTCCATGATCTTGATGACCTGAAAGTCAGCTACATTGCACACTATATCTATGTTAACAAGTTCTCCTACAATTCTCTTGATCGGTATTATTCTATGTTGGTTTACATCCAATCATAGAATAATAATTTCCCCATCGTTTCCCACGTCTTTAATGGAATATAATTTACATCCAATCCTAAGTCGAAAATGACATGATCCACATCATATCGGCCTATTTGCCCACTCGAATTATCTATTTGTCCTCTTCTTCCACAATACTTGATTCACTACTCTTTATGTCGTAGTTACTTATCTATATTGGGTGTACTAATCGATCATCCCATGCAGTGTGTTTAATGTTGTTTCATCCTTCATCAATTCTAAACAACTCTTTAGAAAATATTTCAAAGTATTTACCTTTCCGACTAGCCTTTCTAGAATGGTGTGATCATAAACTGACTGCATATCATATATTGGTGGTGATTTTGACATTGATGTTATTCAGTATGGTCCTAGTATCTTCTTCTTGGCTTGTTGATATGTCTCTTTCTCTTTCTATGGATTAAATGTTGGCATAGGCTCAACTTCTTTCCTTACCCATTGCTCAACCCCCTTTCCTTTTTCCGTCACATCTAGTCAAGTTCTCGTTCCTTCGCATGTAACGATTGCTGATTTGGGTTGATAGGCATGCTCCTTGGTTGCTATCATCTATAGGTTCTAGTTATGTTTCTAGTTCTGATCATGGTTCCCTCTTGACTTCCATTTCACTATCATTTGAGGACAATATTTTCTTTCATCATCTAATTCTTTGCAATACGTTCACATCGTGAAAGGATTCAAGTTGGTTTAAATTATAACAAATGATCGATCTTATGCCTCCTCTACTAAATCCTCCACGTCCTCGACCTATGCCCAATCCTCCTCGTCCACCCTAGTTAAATCCTCTCGGAGTATTGTACCAAGGAAATCTCCCTTCTGTTGCAACATTTCCCTATTGGATTATGTACATATATGAAGTGTTCTCTCTCATTAAGTTGAAAGTGAAACAAACTTTCTCATCATGTCCTACCAAATTGAAAAATTTACAGAACAAATTCTTGGGTGTACTCTGGTACTTCTACAATAATGGACATGAAGTCGGATGATGTCCCCATGTCTTACATATTTCATAATATCCTACTCCTCCTTCTAATGGGTTCAATTATCCCATAGACATATACTACGCAAATGTTGGGCATTCTTCCTTACAATGGCCTTCTTTTTTACAAATAATACACCAAACTTGTTCACACTTTTCCTTTTCCTTTGTTATTTTTGACAACTAACTCCTTAGCACAACTAACTTTGACTAGACCTATGCCATTCCTGCGCCATATCCTACAAGAGATACTTCTATCTTCATCAAAATTTCTAATGCTTTGGGATACGACGTGACCTTTTGTTGTGTCAACGGACAATGAATGTGTGGTAACAAACCTACACTAAACCATTCTTCATGTTGTTCCTGAAGAATATGAAATTTTAATCTATCCATCACACCTTAAACTTTTGATCGTAATCCTAAATTTTCGCATTATGTACTTGCTAAATTTCCTTCAACTTTATGATATATTGTGACTTTGATTTTGACTTATGAAATTCATTTAACAATGCTTGTCTAGTATTTACCAAATTTATTGACTATTCTTCCAGTTTAGTTGTCTGATACTTCATATACCATAGCAATGCGTGATCTCTAAACGTAGTGGCTAACTAGACAATCTTTGTTTCGTTGTCCTGAACATTCTTTGCCGCCCATATCATGTTGCATACAAATAAATGTTTCTCTGGGTATTTCAACCCCAGTCCCTAGAATTATGACATTCTCAATTTATGATTGATTCCTTCCATTGTATTCTGCCTAGTACTTACCTTCAGTTATATTGACTAAATCTGGTTTGTTGAACTAATTCCACTATTTTGAAAACTATTTTGACTTCCTCTGCTAACTACAAATGCTCTCGACACATTTCTGGTTTCTTCTTCAGAGCTAGGTGATGCAAATGGGGTTGTGAGCTTGACACAAATTTCAGTCTGAGATAGAATTTCATCTTTTGTTGGACTATACTTGAGGATCCTTTTATTTCTCTTTCCTTTGTCTGTATGGTGTGATATGATGTACTACACATGGGTCTCTCTTCTCAAACACTCTTTGCTTCTCTTCTCTCTTAGCCACAGTCTCCTTCTTAATATAGATAAACCTTTTCCCATAGTGCAATACTCCAATATCTTTGTCTGAGTTAGTGTCTTCCTCTCTCAACATCCCCAGTCCATCCTCTTCATCTCCTTCCACTCTTATATGATCCTCTGGTCATCCCCTAGCCCCCCTATGTGCGCTAAGGTGCCTAGTAGTTAGATTCCATGATCATGACATTCATGTCACACAATAAAATATCCATCCAAGTAAATAGTGTGTTCATATACCTCCCACGTGGACCCTTTAAAAATTCCCTTTCCGCGACACTATAATATTGGGTATGATCTATTGCAAACTTTCTAATGTAACCCCCAGTACACTATTCAACCAAAAATCAATTGCACAAGAAAATTTATTAATTATTATATTCAACTGGAGGATTAATTTAGGGGTCCAGTTTCTCGGATATTTAGCTCGATATATCCCTACGTTCGCCACTATCCTTTTTAACAATTTAGTCAAAATTATCTGAAATTCACCAAACAATATTTCATGAAGATCTGTGAACACATACCTTTGCAACCATTGTTTGTCGTTGAGATGTGGGTTCCTATTATATTCTTTGGAAAAGTCTCTCGACTTCCTTTCTATCCATTCAATGATCTCTTCCTTATTTGGCCTCCAAAACATTCCCCTCAATTATAGATCTCGGTACCAAAAACAAAATCATTTTTTGGCACTCAATGGGTATACCTGGGGTTAATCATCAATATACCAACAAAACCCTTAGACACCGGCCCTTTCAACATCACCTGCAAGAAAGTGGAGTCTCACCCGAGGCATTTAGAGGGGCTGTGGGAACCAAGGTTCTACAGTTACGAGGGGAAGCAAGGAATTCAACATGTTCTTACTGACCATCTACTCGTGCACGTAGTTTCCATTAGTTAACAATTACTTAATGTGAAACATACCCTATGTACAACATTTCTTTACTTTGTATTTATTCATTGACTAGTTACTTTAGTGCGCAAAATTACAACATCATACATGAATAAAAAATTCAACAGAATTAAGAGTTTATCATCATTGAATAGTAACACTAAACATCATAACATGCAAAATCAACACATGACGAAACAATATTTTAATGTGGTTCACCCAGCTTGGACCACGTCCCCAACGATAGGATTCGTATATTAGTCATTTATATTCTTCTTACAACTACGCATTGCACTACAAAATATGCAACAATAACATTACCCAAACCTTTCTATCCATTCTGATGTAGTTCGGGCCTACTCCCAAAAACCTCAATCATAAATATGAACCTTAGCCAAAAATTCATCTTTCTCTTCCTTCATCCACTCACTCACTAACTCTCTAAACCTTCTGAACCTCTCTCACACCTCACCCCCACACTAAAGTCCCTTTTACATATTTATGTATCAAAACATGTCTAATCATGTTACAATGTCGACAAGATATCCCAAAATCCTAAATACTTTCCATCTTTTGACATTTCTTTGTCGTTCTTCCTTATATCGTGTGATTTGACTCATTCAATTTTGTTCACATTGCATGATCTTGTGCATATTCTAGATTCCTTTTATTCTTTGACTTATTCTGGCACAGATCCCAAACCTTATGCAAAATGCCTATCCAAAAAGGGGGGAACACCTTCAAAAAACTAGCAACCATGTTTTGAGTTGTCAGTGCTTGTAGATTTTGGAAATTCACATGTCTGAGTCTCTCATGCCAAATTCAACTTTTATTGTTGGTCTAAGAAATAAGTGTAGTCAGTTCAAGTTCAGTTCAAGTTGATTCACGAAACTTGGACAAATTTTTTGTTGCGTCGAGAATCCCACCAGTGACAATTGACTTACCTTTATTCAAATGACGAACATAGAATCGATCTAGCCAAAATTCCATAATCTTATTGCTTTGTTTCAACTAAGAAACACAAAATAGATTTGCACTATTACATGGAACATGATAGATGTCAACAATCTTCCCATAAGTAGCATCACCCTCACCAATAACATCTAGATAAAAATCATCAACTATGTATATTTTACTCTCGTCATATTTATTTAGTCTCATAAATAAATATGCATCCTTAGCCATGTGATGGGTGCACACAGAATCTACTACCCATTCATTCTGCAAAAAATGACACAACAAGTCCTAAGAAGAGTTGACATGGAATTTGAAATTATCAGTGGGTCAATGAACAAATGACACCTATCCTTCAAGGCATTTATCCTTCTCCTCTGAATCATCTCTCTTCTTATAGCATGTTTTCTCCATATGTTAGGTATTTCCACAATACTGACATGTATTCTTTTTTTGACTTCATTTTTGTGCATTTGCTTGTCTATAAGGTTCATGCTCATGGTTTGTAGGTTTATGTGTAGAGGCATCAAATTGTAATCTATACATAGGATCCATCTTTCCCTTTCCCTTGAGCAAGAGGGATTAGTGTTTACCACCAATATTTCTTTCTCCAAGCAATATATGATGATGAGTGATAAAAATGACACATAAATATTTAAACGTGTACTCCTTACCATCATCCTTTTGTGATTTCTATTTGGTGAAAACAGTTGACTCGAACATGTCAAACAATGTTCTCAAGTTCATTGGCACTAGATAGATGAGTTTTCCATCTTTATTCTGATAGTTCTTTCCAAATTTTCCCAATTTCAATTGGAGTTCTTTGACACACACCAAATAGTCTTCCATTCTCTCAAAGGGATGAGGATCAAGAGAGATCAACTCTTTCTCGCACTGCATGATGTGGCTCCCATCAACTCGGTCGAACAAGGTTTTCAACATCTTCTAGACTTGGCGAGGATAGTCAATTCCATTGAGGTGAAAATGAATCTCCCACGAGATGTAGGTCTTAATGATTCCTACAACCTCATCCTTCTTTCCATCAACAATGAGTTTCTCGTGGTCGTTTCTTGGATCTAGAATCACCACACTCATATACTTCCATAGTGCTTTGTTGTTTAGTAGGGATTCCATATATGGTTCCCATACTACATAATTTGATTCATTCAGAATAACATGATCAATGTTCGAATCCATCTTTGATATCTAGATAGACTGGTCTATTCCAATAAGTTCCAATCAACAAACCATTGGCCCAGAGTTATTCAATCAAAAAATAGGAATAAAAAATGTTTCCAGATAACAAAATAAGGTTTAAACCACCATCTCTAATACGATGTTGGGAAATAGGGTGGAACACAGCATGAAACAAAGGACAAAGTTCTATAGATAATCAAATAGGAATACAAAATTTTGAAGATACAGGTGGTGCCTAAATACACCGTTAAAACACTTATGCAAAGTACATTGTGATCAAAACATCACAGTGCATGTTTCACTTCTTAATCCACATGATCTATTACATAATATTTGATGATGATAATTACCCGAGGTGTCTAGTTTTATAGTCTCAATATTTAACCAAATTCCATAGAATCTGGAATATGTTGTCCACATGTAACTATCAAACATTAGAGTTGAGTCCTCCAAATCTTCATTGTCGATTTGGCTCGACAAGGATAATAAAACCAACCACCTACACGTCTAAATCGTAGTTGATTGTTGGGATTTTCAATCCATCTCCCGACTATCTTCGAATATTGGTTGACTATCCGACCGATAAGCACATTGACTACTTGACCCTCGACCAACTAGTGTGGTGTGTTGTTCGATCGCCTGACCAATTGTATCTAGATATAGGTTGACCTCTCGACTGAGTGAACCAAGGATATGTGTGATGAACCATAAATGCTTGATGTTCTAACAAGCGAGCGGGATAGAGAGGGAGAGAGATATTTACATTTCATTGTTCATAGATGAGGATTCTACAATTCATTAAAAGATTAGAAAACAATTTGTATAGCTAAAATTTCATATATAGAAAAGGTAGATATTTAATAAAAGGTAGTGAACGTCACTAGTCAACATCAAGTTGGGAATTAGCATGCGGTTTATATCAAATGTTTATGTTTGTATGTATGCATTGAAATCATAGATATGAATTATTCTTACATTGTAACTCAAAGTACCATTCACTGAGTACATACATATTTTTTTCTAATTGAACAACAACACATGTTAATGTTGTGGAAAAGAACGAATATTTTTTTACAAGATTTAACAAGTAGCATGGTGTTGATCCAATTATACTATATTCAAAGAATAGTTCGTCAATAAATATTCGTGTGAACCTGTCATTCTTAATTTAGAAATCACAATTTAATTTCCATCAAACTACTCATACACACAATTGTGATTTGTATTCATGGTATCTAGGTATTAACTATCTATAAGCTCCAAAAAACATCCCAAATCTAGTGGTCTTATATCAATACATAAATATCCTTCTCTATTTTGATCATATTTCTTTCTACTCTTGTAAGTTGTTGCAATTACATATATTTGCACACACTTTAGAAATCTGGTTAAGAATGTCCAATATTGATATGTTCATAATGAGCCAATAATCTCAATTGGATCAACTTTACATCTATATGGATTTTTTTTCCAACCCATGAATATAGGATGGAGCACAATATGTGTGCCCATTAAATACAAAATAAATGTCCAACTCAGGAAATGGGTTCGGTTTACACTTCTTCACAATATGCTTGAACTACATTCACAATTCCATATTGTCCTTGGTCTCATGCCCATAATAGCATTTCCCTCCTTAGGAACAAAAACAACCCATATATCTTTGAAAATATTATAACCCTTGATTCTCCTCCTCTCCCTTTAGGACTATCATTTCTCTTGGAAAAAGGATCTAAAAATAATGATTATTTTCTACCTATATGATATCAATATATGCTTAGATATCATATTATATCTCGTAAAATGGTAAGAAATAAGAAATCCAACCATAACTCTATATGTGGGAGGTATATATAAGAAACAACAATATATGTTTGAAATGATCAAAGATTGAGAACTCCACTTTTTCTTCACTACAGTGCATGCGTCGTGATCAATACATTACATGGACATTGGATTTGAAACAATCTCATTGGAATGACTATATATATCTTCCGAAGACTGAAACCTATGGGAGGAGAGCATCTCATTACACTTTTAGGCAATGTGTACTAGTAGTTCATTCCATGAGACAAGATTTTGTTGGAGGAAGGAAGATATAAGAAACAATTCACTGAAAGGCTTGTAGTAAATGAAGGATGAGAAACCCAGATTTTGTTTCATTAGAATGCATCGTGCATCATAATCAATATTATACATGGACATTGCAGTTGTGATGGTTTCATTAGAATGCTTCACTATATCATTGGAGGAATCACATATGATGGAGGAGGGTTTCTTAGGCTACTTTAAAATAATGACATGTTATGACATAACCAACCCAAGTCAACCAAATTCAACCTATGTTAAATAAAATAGCAATTCATGTTATTTTATGTAATAAATGCACATGTAGCACATGGTACTCAATATCAAGTTAATGGAGCACCAATAGTTAGGGTTAGAGTTGGTTAGGTGACTATAAATAAGGATTGAATCCTCCTTATGCAATATGTGAAGGATTATTATTATATTCAAGAATTGATCATTTGCATGTTACCCCCTCAAAGGAGAAAGTGAATAGGGTTTTTCCTTCCGTAAAATGAGTATTCTATGGTGTCACCCTCCTTTAAGTACTTTTTATTTAAACTATTGGAGATTTTCTAGCATATTCTTCGATATGTTTCTTGGTTTTCATGTTGATAACTAAGGATCATAAAAAGTGGTATAATCTTACTTTCTCAAACTAAGAGAAAACACATTTTTCTTTTCTTCTTCCACTTTTTTTGTGACATTTTTTTTCTCTTGGCGTATTTACTAGATCATGGCGATGTTGGTGCCATTATAAATAGAGTGGTCATGATGTTTATAAATTAGTTGTATATTAATGAATCTAAGGCGTATCATTGAACTTACATCTATTTCAAATTGTGGCCCACAAGTATCATGACAAATTCTTGCATCTTACTTTTTGCTATTTTCTTGAATAATATTGTCATTGTTGTTGGACTAGTGCCATTAGTCTCCAAATTGGTGTCATAATAGTCATTTGAATAAATCATATTGCATGTGACAGGATGCCATTAGAAATAGAGGTACTCCAAGAAGTAACGCTTTCATATTTTAACATATTCTTTCCCTTATTTAAATTTATTATAACTCCATATCCATAATAAATTTGAACTTAGTATTTTTAATTTAATGAGGATGTTTTAGATTGTTGGCCTCCACAAAATTCTTCCCATATTTCTCAAGAGTTAGTAGCATTCAAAAGTTAACATTTCCCATACTTTACCAAATTCTCTACCTATAATCAGTGGTCCATATAAAAAATTGGGGAGAACTTTTTAGTAAAACATTTATCATGTTCTCCAATCCAAATGCAATCCCATCCAAATATATTTTCATTTTCAAGTTTGTATCAATATTAATATTAGAATTCATGCATGTTTTAAACAATCTAGTAAAGACATCCATCAATGTACATACTAAGTACAAGTAGTATGAAGTATGAAATATCTTGCCATGGATAATTCTAAAAAATAGATACAATACCTCCGCTAATAAGAATTTCATTTATATCCACCTCTTTAGATTGATTCTAGCCATTTTTTAAGGTTGTTTTTATGTTACTCTCATTACCTCTACTAATTTTTTAATTATGTATGTCCCTATATAAATTAAGATGGGATTTTTTTTTAATTAAAGATCCTCAATTTTTTTAAATGATACTTCACCATTTTATGCAAACTCATCAAAACCGATCTTTATTATCCAAGTCATACAATTGTTAACAACGTCTTTTTTTAATCATACTTCACCATTTTATGCAAACTCATCCAAACCCATCTTTATTTTCCAAGTCATACACTTGGTAACAACGTCTTTACCTTAGACTCTATAATATTACTTACAAAATATATTGGTGTGATAAAAAATGAATATTTAATAACGAATAACTTGTAAAGTGATTTTTTTAAGCTTGCTCTTTTTTCCTTCAAGTAATGGACCATCCATTATAAAAGTTGATTAACTAATTACATTATTTTAATTTATCAAAACATATTTCATATAATCGGGAATATCGTTTTGTATGCGGTATTCCTGAGCAAACATTCTATCTTCTAGAAATTTGGCATGTGCCATATGTAAAAATAATACTTCCAATACTGTCATTTCTTGTTTTATAATTTAAAAATATATATATATATATATATATTTCTGTTGGATACTTTTTTTATATATAATAAATCAGGGTGAAAATTAAACTTCATATTTCTTTTACATATTTCCTTCTATTTACAAGATACTTTCCAATCCATCTATATGTCTTCTAACAAAAATATAAATTTATTAATAAATATTTTTCACAAACATTTTCTTGATCTCTACAAAATGGAAATCTTCTATTTTATATTCAACTTTTGGCTAATTATACGGTGTTTACATTGTTCTAATACAATCATCATACAGCGTTGCCTCTTCTAGCCATTTTATGTGTTTTCTGTAAAGACATTATATGATTTTTTTTGACTTCGTGGTAAAAAAATCCATCTGCGGTTAAAACAGCTTTCTAGGCATTTACATTTATCAATTTTTCACTAAGATATTGAATGCTTATTTTTCACTATCATAATTCATTATAAACATTATCTGTGAAAAACTTTTTTTATTTTTATTTTTAATGATAATTTATTATAAAATGCTAACTTTTTAAAATCACAGATCTGAAAACTTTAGTTTTTTTTTCTAATAATTCATTATAAAATGCTGCTTTTTAGAAATACACATGTAAAATATTTCAGTAAAACAAATTGACACACTAAGAGAGAGGACTGATATTTTAGTAGGTGATGTTATTTAATAGGTTGTCTAAATGTTTTGGCATTTTTCATGGAAACCATCTGATATAAATTAGGGCAAATTTTAAATTTTTTGTTATTTAAATTGTATTTTTGAATATATAAATAGATTCAATTTCTTGAAAAATCTATGTAGCTATCAAATTATATAAACTTAACCACTACAAATCCAAAATTACAAAGTTTAAATAAGGGGGCGAGCTAAGTTGTTGAATAGACCTATTGGAAAGTGGCAGGCATTTGGAGTTTAGTTTCAATTAACTAAGGCATTTGTGGTTTTATCAATGTGGCAGGCGTTTCATTTAGTTACTATGGAGACGCTACGGTGGGAGGCCTTTAAGATTATTCCCATAGGAAAAGAAGATGAGAAACGAGCGATATGCCATAAGAAAAATTACACCGATGGATGCTCTTGAAGAACACTCAGATCCATAAACAGAGCTGTTGAATAGAATTGAATAGCAATTTGGGTGTATTTGGGTGCAGTATCTATAAAGAGAATGCAAGAAAATTATTCGTGTGCAGAATCTATAAAGAGAATGCAACATCTATAAAGCTAATGCAAATGTAACTAGCAGTCACATAATTTTATTTTTTAATTTACAAATTTTAATTCTAAGATAATTTTGATTTTATCATAAATTTTAATTTTAACATAATCATAACTCTAATATATTTTAAATAATTTTAATTTTTTTAATAACATATTAATAATTTTCAAATACATTGTATTTGAAAATAATTAATATATCATTAAAATAATTAAAATAATTAAAATTAAATAAACCTATCGAGATATTGATGAGCCACAATTATGTGGTTGTGCTAGTCTTGTCTTACAATTGCCTTTCAAAGAAGGAAATAGTAGACTATAATAAGTATTTGAGTTGAAGCAACATACTACACTATTGATGTGTATTCTATTAACATGAACATGTATAGTTACACAATATGGTTACAAGATGTTAAGGAGTTACCAACTCCTATAAAGGTACACTAACTAACTAACTAGTTAAGGATCTAATTAGGTGTTTTCTTTAACACTCCCCCTTAATTACATACAGGAAAAACTATCACTATCACCAACTACCAATGCATTCCAATGCAATAAACTTCACACTCCCCCTTTTGTCCTGACTTTGAGATTAATATCTCACATTTCCCTGTTAATCAAAGATTCAAATTACACCCTTGTATCTACCAAAGTGGACTCCATACCACATTCCTCTACCAAAGTGGACTTCATACCATATTCCTCTACCAAAGTGGACTTCATACCACATTCCTTCTATCCAATAGCTCAAGCTGCTGGAAACCAGGGATAGTTGTGATGTATCATGGTCAGCGCTTCTTACTACTTGAAACCAGGGATAGTTGTGATGTATCATGGTCGGCGCTTCATGTTGCTTGACACCAATGATACATGTTACATGATCAGATATTGACTTATGTAGGCCTGATTCAATCAGGGCTTACTGAACATGAGGAACAAAGCTTGCCTACAAAGCTCACACTTCTTACAAATGGGACCAAACAACTTGAACCTAAAAACTTATTGGAGTGTCTACTGGGGTGTCGGGTACAACCAAAGATGCACCCCTCAAATTACAACAATTCATTTCTTATGTATTTGTTGATGAATGAAAAAAACCAAAAAATTAGTTATATTCATGTCTCTGCCCATCTTTTTTCTTTGCGACTTTCTTCGTGCAGTTTTTACTGCTCAATAATGAGGAAACGTTGTCCATAAAATGGTTCATTGTCAACAATTCTCTATAAAATGGCTCAATGTCAACGATGCTCTTCAACAAGAGAAGTGATGCTCTTGAACAACATAAGAGACTTTTACCTATGACTTATTTTCCTTGGAAGCCTCATTCTTCCATCTCTCGTTGGAATATGCTTCCTTGATAGTTCATCTTGGATTTCCATTTTCTTTTGTCATTCTTTTTTTATTTGTTAGAGTAGCTAATTCTAACAAAATAACGACATTGGTCTTGAGTTAACTAGACTTAATACTTTGTACATTTCAAATTCCAAGATATAAAAAACTTAAATATTAAAAAAAAACATTTGCATATTCTCATAAACCCTCCATTAACATATTCTAATTTTTTAGATGGAATATGAGTAGTTGTTGTTGGCAGGTAACAACAAACTCGTTCGGTCTGGGCTCTCTCCACTTGCTCCACTATGAGGGTTAAATCGCTGGGTTAAATCGCTGCCAAACTACTAAATAAATCTTAATGCTGCCTTTTTATAACTTCTGGTATTTAATAAATGTCCAATAAATTCAAATTCATTCTTGAAAATAAAATAGAATTCATTTCTCTTCAAATAACTTCATTTTTAATGAAAATAATGCCTTCCACTTCTCCACGCTAGGTGGTTTTTCCTCAGTTTCTTGCAGAATGGGACTCAAACTTTTCTTTTCTTTAATTTCTCCACAAATAAATTTCTTTTGAGAATGAGACTCAATCTTTTCTTTTCTTTAATTTCTCCACAAATAAATATCTTCTCAAAATGGGACTCAATCTTTTCTTTTCTTTAATTTCTCCACAGATAAATATCTTCTTTTGAAAAATATACTTTACGTAAAAAAATATACTTTACGTAAAAAAACAACGGACCTTTCAACATACTGTTCCACAACAAACTTATGTGTTCATTTGTTTATTAAATATTTACTTTACCAAATCGCCCTTGTTCAGCTCTGCCGCTACCTGCAATACGGACTTCATCCAACATGAAATTGACGCAGACTCTACTTCCACGACGTCGTCCCTTCACAAAACCCTTCTTGCGCGATCTTTACCGAGATTCGGCCTCCGGTGCCTGGCTTCTTGGTGACAATCTTAGACGGCTGCACGAAATTCCAACCGAAATTTTCAACTCAGCAATTTATAGGCTTCACTGTGACTGCTCTTCATTACTGACAGCTTTTCATTTGCTATACAGCAACAGTTTCACGATCGATTCATCTACTTTTAAAGGGAGACATTTTCATAACCCTGGGTTTTTGGGTCCTTTAATGATGGAGTGAGGCCCTCTGGTACCATGAAAAGATTAAGCAGAAACAGATTTGAAGCAACATACTACACTATTGATGTGTATTCTATTAATATGAATATGTATAATTAGACAATATGCTTACAAGATGTTAAGGAGTTACCAACTCCTGTAATTTTACACTAACTAATTAAGAATATAATTAACTAATTAAGAATGTAACTAATTAAGTGTTTTCTTTAACATTTTTCTCGATGTATCTAAAAAAACAGTCATAATAACTGCAGATCAGATTACAGCTCTCTGCAAAGGATTTCGGTACAGGAGATGCAATCCCGTGTTCATGGCAAAGGGAAGACACAGAAGAAAAAGACATTTACCTAACAGATGAACGAACAAGCCAAGGTAGAAGCATCGCCGAAGCTCTGGCTTCGCAGGTACAAAAGCAAGGCAGAAAGAAGTGCAGCTATTTGTCTTCCCCGAGCAGGCATTTCAGAAAAAAATGGTACAATAAGAATAGAAAAACATGAACAAAAGAAAACTGAATCCGATTAGGGTTTCCCCCTCGTGATTCGAACTTAGCACAAATCCAACAGCAACCAGGCTGCTTGCCACAAGTGGTACTGCCAGAAAACAGATTGCAGATTTTAATAGAAAAAGGAAATAATCTAGTAACTAACTCCTCCTCCCTGAGGGTTGACACCTGGCTCACTAGAATAGCGGGCTGTGTTGGATTAAATCTTGTATCTTCCACTGTATTTATCTGTGGAATAGCGTGCTTTGTTGGATTAAAATACGCTCTTTGATTGCGATTACTACTGATAATGTATAATATATGTGCATTCCTTGGACAACACACCCCAACATAAACAGCATTTATTTGTCTGTTTTGTTTGCCACAATGTGATGTCCCTATCATTTCTTCACATAAAACAGTGTTGTTTAATTTGAAGTTTTTGCCCATTGTGAACTATTCTGATTTAACTTTTTTTTTTTCTTTCAACAGTAGATGTTAGATGTTGGGGAAACTCACTCAATTTGAAATGTTAAACGGAAAAATTAGGAATACAAATCTCAGAACTTAGAGAGTATATGCACTTTTCACCAACTACACTATTCCATGGAAATTATTAAAAACTAACTTGGAATAAAGAAATTGACTAATCCATATATTTTAGTGGTTATATATGATAATTTGTCTTCAATTTTTTTTTCTGTAAGTAAAATGGTTTATAATAAATTATATGTATATAATTTTAAATATCATATGGGTAGATGGAAAGAAGGAAAAAGTTAAAACATATAAATTAGAAAATAGAAAAATTAAAATATAAATTATTAAAGATTTTGATTAAAAACCATTGATCTTATTAAACTATTGATCTTTTTATTTCATGTAAGATTTCATATTACATGGAAAAAATAAATTAAGTGTGGATAATTTCTAGGTGAAAAACGTAAAAGTCAATTTATTCAAGTGTTAAATAAAAAGAAAAAGGATGGATTATAGAAAGCAAGTGTGGTTAATTTCCTGGTGTGGATAATTTCAAGTAAGTGTGGTTGATTTCCGGGTATGGATAAATACTTTGTGAAAAAATTAGGTAAAAGTCAATTTATACAAGTATTTACTAAAAAGAAAAAGAAGAGATTATAGAGAGCAAGTGTGGCTAATTTATTGGTGAAAAACTTGGGTAAAAGTCAACTTATACAAGTGTTTACTAAAAATAAAAACAAGGAATTTTATGTAAATTTTTTTATTGAAAATGACTTTGTAAGTTTTGGAAAATCAAAGCATTTTATTAATCAAAATTCTTGATTTCAGATCTTTGCTTAAATACTTATTAAAAATAACTTCATGGAAAATCAAAGTATTGCTAATTAAAATTCTTAATTTTAGATCTTTGGTTAAATGCTTATTAAACATAGCCTCATTGTTTTTACAGTTTAATCTCTTTGTTGTACCAACTATTTTGTATTCATTTCAAGAATTGGACAATTGGAGAGGTAATTATGTGGTCTGTTTGGTATTGATTTATTCCAAATTCATCAACTATTTTGTATTCATTTCAAGAATTGGACAATTGGAGAGGTAATTATGTGGTCTGTTTTGTATTGATTTATTCCAAATTCATTATGAATTGATATTCAATAGTTTCATTGTTTTCATATATTCTAAATTTTGTTTTTAGAAAGAAATTTTGGAATTGTCCAGAATGCCTTCCATTTGGTGTATGGACATAGCACAATAAGATTAAAAAACATTGAATATGAGAATAGGGGAAGAATACATTATATATAAAAAACTATTAATGATATGCATTATTCATCTTACTTCCCATACCATAAAACTACATTTTTTTTCTGCAAATAAAGCCTTATTTATATAGATGAATTCTAAACTAAATCCATCCCAACCATCAACCTAATAAATCACAAACCTATTACACATCAAGATTTATTAAAAAGATTCATAGTAAGTGTAGTGTAGTGAGTGTCAATATTAAATTGAATTTGTTATTTTAATGATGAGGATATGTTGTGGGAGTGAATCCATGTTAACAATAATGGATACATGTGTAGATATGTAATTTCATTGTAAATATTTCCACTACTGAGATGAAGGAAAAGGCCTAACTAGAGAATATGTATCTATTCCCATGGTGGGTTACAATTATGGTGAGGTTGTTATGTTTCCATGTTGTGTTTATCTTATGTAAACGAATGGATAAGTATAAAATATGTAATAATATAACATATAAAGAAAAAAACATTTCTTAAGAAAGCAACAAAGGGACCATGATAGCACTAGAAAGAAAGAGGAAAGTGGGTCTAGAGGAGATAAGCAATCCAAGTTTCATTGGTTTTATAACCTTACCCTTTTCCTTATTATCATGTGATTTATTTAAACATAAACCACAAATCATTGAATGTAGGTGGTGGTTATTGACAAAGTTCACCTCCCATAGCTATGAGGGAAATGGGGTTGAGTAAAATAGGAGGAATGAGTGTAAGAGACTATGTTCTTGTAATAATGTAGAAATTTTCTATTATTTTGCACTCTCCTTCCTCATGCAAAATTTTAATTCTCATGCTCTCATTATTATAACCATCAACTACCCCTCCTCCCACCATTTCAACCACATTCTTTCACACCAAAAGACACCATTGAATGTAGTAACTATATTCTCTTCTCTAAGATTGAGATTTGAGCCTGTGGATGGCCACATATAGTTGTAGAAGTAAATTTTATGGATTTGAAAAGACAGATGGATGGTTGGATAAGAGCATAGAAACTAGGCTACATAGGGAACCACCCCTTTCCTCTAGATTGATTCTCATTGAGTGCTTGAGAGCTAAGTAAACCTCTACTAGGCTATTTATAAAAGAAGAAAATATATTGCACTCCTTTTGCACACATTGAAGAGCACTAGATGGAAGAAAATAGATGAACACTTGTCTTCCTTTTGAACCCTTTTTGGATGGTTACTAAGAGTGCTTGGTGGTGAACATTTATCTAGTTGAATAAATTAGATTCGCTAGGTTATGTAAAAGAGTCGTAACTTTGTTTTATTTCCCCAAGTGGTATCATGGCTTAGCTACAGGTGGAATCCATAGTTGATTCCTATGGTTGGTTTCATGTCCCCCTCTGAGTGATCATGGGTATTGGACGCAGTAGCCTAAGTGATTCCCATAGTATATATGATCTAGGTGGATATCGGTGGCCACCCACCTCTTCCAACTGGCTCAAAACAGTTTTTTGACAATTTTGGCAATTTACTATTTTTAGCAGTTTTAACTTTCGAGGCCATTTTGAGGGCCTAAATGAACATTTTTCATGATTGAGACTCTCAATAATATTCAAAGAAACGTTTGATCTCTTAAAATGAATCTCCTTGGTGATACCTTTCCAACGGGCTATCATACGCCTAAAACTGAGATCGTATGCAAAATTTACGACCCCGGGAAGTTGATGTATTAACTTACCCAAACGAGGCCCGCATGACTTTTAGCGCTTCATCTCCTAGGTTTATGTTTTTGGATGTATAGGGTTTTTTTGCATTCCTGTTTATTGTAAACAGGCCTTCAGAGCCTCATTGTAATCATCTTCTTGTGAATGAGCACAGCCATCACATCTCTTCTCAGAGATAAGCTGCCACCATTCCAACAAGCTTGTTTCCGCTACATTTTATAGTTTCAGGTTATTTCCTTATTGAATATAAAACCAGTTTAACTGTATCTCTGTTATTTTGTGTTAAGCACCTTTTAATAATTTGTAGTCATTTCGTTATGCTCATAAAATCTGGATCAGTGGTATCAGAGCGGTATGCTCCTTGTCATCTTAATGCATGTCCCCAATGAGGTCAGAGTACAAAGAGTTGGGTCTCGAGCTTATTTATCTTGAGGACAAAAGCTCTCGCACACCCAAGTGACCTCTCATGGCAGAAGAAAAGAAAGATGATGAGACAGAAGATCATTTCAAACTGTTGATTGAGGAAGCCCTCACTCAACAAAGGAACGAGATGATGGATAGTTTCATGCAAATCCTTGGACGACTACCAATAGGGGACGCATCTTCTTTGTGAGGAGCCAACACCCCCTTTAAGTTACAAATAAACTTCAATATTCCTATATTTGAAGGTCAAATAGAAGCAGATGTTGTAGAAAAGTGGTTGAATCTACTAGAAGGGTATTTTTTTGTCCATAACTTTTCGAATAGAGAAAAGATTACTTATGTACTCCTCAAAGTTGTTCCCCACATAAAATATTGGTGGGAAAATTTCAGTGAGAAAAATGAAACAGAGGAACCCTCACTATTTATAGTCATGACCACCTGGGATTCCTTCAGGGATGCTATTAAGGAACAATACTACCCTGTCGAAAGTTATGACGGCTTGTATATCAAATGGACCACACTGTGGCAAGAAAGAGACCAAGCAGTGCCAGATTTCACGAATATATTCCATACCTTGCGCACCCAGATGGGTATCAAAGATTCTGAGTGACATCTGGTGCTCAAGTATCTCAAAACTCTGCATAGATACATCCATACCAAAATGGAATTTTTGGACATCTCATCCTTGGGCGTGACCTACCGATATGCCGTCAAAATTGAGCAGAAGCTCAAACAAAAGACGCAGTAATTTGATCCTGGAACCCCTCACAACAAAAGCTAGGAAAGGGTGGCCCCAACCCATAGAATAAAGGATAGAGAAAAGATGGACAGTATTAGGAAAACCGGTCCAATCCACAAGCAAAGAAGGACACCGGAAAGACAAAGAAAGATATCGAGAAGTGGTGCGACTTCCATAAGAACCCTTGGCATAACACTCCTGAATACCGCTCAAAGCAGCCACTGGTGACCGAAGTGAAAGCCTATGAATTAGATGTGGGTTCAGACTCTGAGCCAGAACTAGAAAGGGGAAGACAGATCATTGATGTGGAACCCAGTGCCACCGTTTCTTCCACCAAGCTCTAGCTTGGTGAACCAGATGAGCCAGAAGAAGGAGAATGTCTCTTCCATTCACAGATGTGGGTAAAAGGCACCCCACTGCACTTCATCATGGATAGCGGTAGCTAGAAGAACCTCATCTCAACAGAGGTCATGAAGCGGCTGGCCCTGCCGACAACATTGCACCCACAACCCGGCACCATTGGATGGATCCGCCAAGGAAGCGATCTTCGCGTGAGCCAAAAGTTCTGACTATCGTACGACATCAATCCCTTCAAAGACGAGATATTGTGTGATGTTGCTCCTCTCTAAGTTTTTTATGTTCTTTTGGGCCAACCTTATTTATGGAAACTTCATGTTGTATATGAGTCTATGCCTCGTAGTGTTATTATTACTTTGAACAGGAAATTGTACAAGATACCCGAGGTAGTCCCACCTAGTGCTATTTCCTTGATATATGCTAAGCAATGCAGGAAGGTCATCTCTCAGATGGGGAAGTTTGTCTTCTTCATGATTCTCTCTCAAAATAAGCGAAAGACCATAGCCACATCCAGGGTCTCTACGGTCAACCTCTCCACACAGCATAAGAAACTAGATAAGGTCGTGGAAGAATACTCAGATATATTCTCCTCACCTACTAGGGTACCTCAGCACTGCCAGGTCAAACACGCCATCGATTTGACCCCCAACGCACCGCTGCCCAATGGGCTAGTCTATCATCACTCTCTGTTAGAGAATGAGGAGATCAAGCAACAGATCTAAGAACTTCTCCACAAGGGGCACATCCATCCCAAATCATCACCTTGCAGGAGCCCAATCGTGTTGGTACAAAAGAAATATGGAACCTGGCAACTCTACATTGATTAACAGGCTTTGAATAAAATCACAGTCATAAACCAGTACCCGATTCCCCGAATCCTCGACCTCCTTGATCAACTCACAGGGGCTAAATACTTCAGTAATATTTATTTGAAGTCTCTCTACCACCAAGTCCCGATAGAACAGATAAATGTATGGAAAACCGCCTTCAAGTCAAAGGAAGGCCTTTTTGAATGGTTGGTCATGCCCTTTGGTTTGACAAATTCTCCAGCCACTTTCATGAGGATGATGGATGATATCTTGCAAACATCACCAATATGTTTGTAGTGGTGTATCCATATGACATTCTCATTTATAGAAAGACTTGGGTCGATTATTTGCATCATATTCAACAGGTTTTGCACACCCTACGGTAGCACAAGCTATATGCCAACTTGGAAAAATGATCCTTCGGCATGGATAAGGTCTATTACCTGGGATATATAATTGATAAGCATGGCGTACATGTGGATCCAACCAAGATCCAAGTTATCTATGAATGGCCAGCCCCAACCACACTGGCTGAGCTTCGCAGCTTCTTTGGCCTTGCTAATTTCTATCGCAGGTTCATGTTGGTATTCTTCCATATTGCATGGGCCCTTAGCCAAATAACCAGGGGTTGTGGAAAGGAAAAATTTGTGTGGGTTCAATCCCAACAACAAGCGTTCGACGATTTCAAGAAACGCTTGTGCTCAACCCATGTACTTTCACTAACATACCTATAACAACCCTTTGAGATCGAGACAGATGCTTCAGACTATGCGGTGGGTGTCATTCTCACTCGGCACGACCACTCCATGGCCTATCATAGTGAGACACTATTAGATGTTGTTCGTAAGTAACCTACTTACGACAAAGAAATGTACTCCATTGTTCAAGCCTGCCGCCAGTGGAGACATTAAATTATCGGGAAGGAGACAATCATCCACACTGATCATAAGCCACTGCAATTCATGTAGACATAAGGAAAATTGCAGATTGATCACCATAAAAAGTGGTCCACATACTTGCAGCAATTCCACCTCAACATCAAGTATAAAATAGGAAGCACCAATCGCGTTGTTGATTTCCTCAGCAGACCACCGTTCACGGCACTCACCACGGTGCTAGACTCCTGCGTCCATGACACCTCTAGATGGCTCCAACTCTATGAGACAGACCCGGACTTCACCACCACCTACCAAATGTTGGGTGCAAATGCAATTGTCGATAATTTCCATCTTTAGGATGGGTTGTTGTGTCTTTTGGGCCATATCTGTGTTCCATCAAGAGAATGAGTGAAGCTGATCTAGGAAGCCCACTACAGTTGGGTGGTAGGACACTTCAGTGTCGAAAATATAGTGGTGATGCTACAGAAACATTTCTACTAGCTAAAACTTCGACAGGAGGTCAACAAGTATATCAGGTCATGCACTGCCTACATTATTGCCAAACTGACCACTAAGAAATAGGGCCTATACACCCCTCTTCCTACTCATGATAGGCCATGGGAATCCATCTCAATGGACTACATGTCAGGCCTCCTATCCACCAAGTGGGGAAATGACTGTGTTTTTGTGGTTGTTGATTTCTTTTCTAAGATGGCGATTATGGTTGCCTGCAAGAAGAATGTCACAATAGAGGCCACTGCCAAGCTCTTCTTTGAGGGAGTCTGGGTACATTTGGGAATCCCACAAACCATTGTCTCAGATCGGGATAGTTGATTTTTCAACACATTCTGGTTGAGCCTCTAGTCACTGTTGGACACCAAGCTCACCAAATCCATGACCTTCCACCCCAGACAGATGGCTAAATCGAGGTTGTCAATTGAATGATTTTGCATATCCTTTGCATGTACAATTCAAAGCACCCTCACACATGGGATGAGAGACTTCCCTATGTCCAACATAGCTATAGTCAAGCCCTGCATAGCTCAATCGGCCACAACCCCTTTCAGGTGGGGTTGGGATTCCAACCATTGGGTCCCATAGATGTTGCAATTCCCCTTGTAGTCACCTCCACTGACTCATCTCCTACTCCAACTAAAGCTGACAAAGCCACCCGGTTCATTGAGAAGATCCAACACATCCTCCAACAGGTTCAGGATATCCTACAGAAGTCCAATGACAAGTAAAAGTAGCGCCATGATCAACATCGGGTGCCACATAAGTTTCAAGTGGGTGACAAAGTTTGGTTTCACTTGTAGAAAGAACGCCTTACAGGACCCCATCGAAAAATTTACCCACTCCATTATCGTCCATACACCATCACCAAGGCCATGGGGGATAATTCTTTTGATCTCAACATTCCTCCTTTCTTTGGCCGGCACCCAGTGTTCAACTTGGATCTCCTTTGCCCTTATTTCCCACCATTATTGGACACCTGAAACGTAGCAGAGCAGCTAACACCAAAAAATCTCAACCTCGAATACATAGAATAGGCATCCAATGATCATATTGTGGACACACATATCAAGGGAACTTGATAGCAAAGGATCCAAATTTATCAAGTTGTCAAAGAAGGGCCAGCTCCTGCACCAAGGCAAGTGGATCACCGGGGGCCAAATTCAGCAGAAATTTCCTCATCTGATGGGGAAACTCAACGCAATGGAGACCATTTATTCCTAAGAAGGGACTATTTATATAGGTGGATATCAGTGTCCACCCACCTCTTCCAACAGGCTCAAAACAGTTTTCTGACAATTTTGGCAATTTACTATTTTTAACAGTTTTAACTTCCGGGGCCATTTTGAGGGCCTAAATGAAAGTTTTTCGGGATAGATATTCTCAATTATAGAAAAATTCATGACTGATCCCCCAAAATGAATCTCCTCGATGATACATTTCCAACAGGATATCATACGCGTAAAATGAATATCATATGCAAAAGTTACGACCTCGAGAAGTTGATGTACTAACTTACTCAAACAAGGCCCACATGAGTTTTGGCGCTTCATCTCCTAGGGTTAGGTTTTTGGATGTCTAGAGTTTTTTTCATTCCTATTTATTGTAAAAATGGCTTCAGAGCCTCATTGTAATCATATTCTTGCGAATGAGCGTAGCGGTCACATCTATTCTCAGAGATAAGCCGCCACCATTCCAACAAACTTGTTTCCGCTGCATTTTACAGTTTCAACTTATTTCCTTATTGAATAAAAAACTAGTTTTATTGTATCTCTATTATTTTGTGTTAAGCACCTGTTAATAATCTGTAGTCCTTTCATTCTGCTCATAAAATCCAGTTCACTATAGTATTTAAGAAGGTAATTAATTAATTATTTAATGTCTTAATGGGGGGAAATGATTAACAAATTGACATTAGATAATTAAAGGGGGGGGGGAAGGGAAAAAAATGCCTCAAGTGACTTATAAAGAATATGAAACATCACTTAAATTGATTAAAAGGTAAAAGGGTCGCAAAAGAGTCAATGAAGAAATAAAAGGGAAGAAAGAGGGTGCCCTATCGCATTCTTGTATTGACATTTTTCTAATTTTCTCATTGAGAGAGCTCATTATGGTTTTGGAACTCTTGGAATGGAAACCCTAGGAGGATTTTCAGATATTGGCTTCGGTGGTGAGACCATCCACCCTAGTTGGTCATTTTCGGGAGGATATCAGTTAGATTTCTTCATTGAGATTCAAAGTGGTAGAGTATTCCTTGTTGGTAGCTAGTAGTTGCATATTTGTGGTTGGGTTTTACTTAGAGGTTGAGTTACTTGGTGATGAGAATATTACTTGTTAGTTGGGTCGATTCTTTCTTGTGTTGGGCGCAATATTAGAGTAAGGGGTTGAGCTCCTTGTAAGTGGGACACATTGGTACATTTGGGTTCAAGTTTTCCTTCATCCTGGGTGCATTACCTGGCAGATGGGAGCATATGTTGTTGGAGGAAACACTCTTTTTCTTTGTGGGATGAGTTATTTCACTAGAGGAGCCATGGATTGTTCCTGGGCGAGTATCTGAGGTAGTGGGGATGATATTTCCTTCATTCTGTGACTGGATTTATTGTTTGGAGTTTTCATTAGCATTGTGGGTCAAGTTATCTTCAATTGGGGCCAAGTTAGTCACTTTCCAAGGGTCAATATTTCTTGGGAAGGACTGTTGTTCCTACAATAATGAACTAGCATCCTACAAATAACTCCTACAGGCTTTTATATTGTCTATATGTTTTCTGCACATTTTTATAAATTATAGACATCCCATTGTTGATGAATAGTCCAGAGTTTTGTCTTATTTTGTTGTTGTTAGAATACTTTTTAAATGGTATCATTTAATGCTTCTAAATAAATGTGATGGTAAGTTATGAATACACATTTTGTATAATTTCTTATGTGTTGTTGACAAGCAACTATAATTGTTAGTTATGAGTAAAATATTCAGATATGAACTATTTGACCAAATGGCCATGTCAATAAATTGAATGGAGAATATAGCAAGGAACATTACAGTGGTATCAGATCCTTCTTTCCTGCTAGCCTGAAGAGGGGTTTGTTGTTCATGAGGGGTAAAGACAATAAATTTTGCGGTGTCACATTCAGAAGTAGAAGGCATCAAGGAACATAAACCATTTTTAAAGAAGAAGAGGATGTAAGGGAAAATCAACTGGAGGTTGGACAAGTAGAAAACATGGGTGATGCCAATGAGGAAAGGGGTTTATAGATCTTGGAGAGTTTAGCAACAACTTACTCAAGTTATAATTGAGTTACTCACCAACCAAACCAATCAGAATCATGGGAGTAACAATGGAGGAGGGGGTTCCAATGTCAATAATGGAGCCGACAACAATATTGAGATTCTCATGCTTAAAATACCACAGTGCCTATACAGATTGGTTCTAGGACCACTAGCAGAACAATCCCTAGACCTATTTTACCAAATTTTGGGGAAACCAACATATGGAAAGTCAAGGGAATCCAGTTCCATGAGAAACTTTTCAAGACTATTTGACAGAATATCAAGCCCTATGTGATGAGTTTCAAGAAGCCATGTCACTTCAGGACTTATGCACAATCAAATACAAGAATATACTAAGGGATCACAAGAGGGGAAAATAGAACAAGGATGTTGCACAGAAGCTGGGGAAGCTATCCATTCCTTCCTCCGATGGGTCTAGCAAGAGCTCATCCAGAGCATGTGTAAAAAAAGTAGATACATAATTCCAGCTCAATCCTATGATTGGGGCTGAAGCGGTCAAATTCTCTACTTTGCACCTTGATGGAGAATCCCACGAGTGGTGGTACCATGGGTTGGTTACACTAGAACATGCGAATATCACATCCTATTTGGACTTCACTTAGAGGTTAATGAAGAGGTTTGATAAAAATGACCCAAAGATACATTTCAGAGAGTTAGCACAGCTCAAACAAGAAGGATCACCAGACACTTTTATCACAGATTTTCATAAGCTAGTAGTGATGGTGTTAGACATATCATAACAAAGGCTTGTCATGTTGTTCATTGAGGGGTTGTTAGAACCACTTCCTGGTTGGGTAAAAGATTTCAAGCCTGATAACTTGCAGGATTCTATTGTCAGAACAAGGGACATGGAGGGCATAGTCCATAAAACAAAAAATTTCTCCAAACCCTTTATTCCACAGAAAGGAAAGGACAATAATCCCACTGGGAAGGAAGGTACGTGAGAGGAAAGGTTGGATGAGGAAACAAGAAATGAGCTAAGGAGAAAGAACCTTTGTTTCCACTTCAAAGATCCATGGGTAGAGGAATAAGAGGTTTCTCCTAAGTAGAGAAAATAGAAGAAGGAGGAGACATAGGAGAATCATAGTGAGGAGGCCAAGGAAGTTATTATAGCCTCATTATCAGCTACCCTGAGATTCAAGACCTTCATAGTTATAATATTCATAATGGGACAAGGAGTCATGACCCTCATTGATAGTGGGGAAACCCACAACTTTATTGATGCAGCCTAGGTCTCTAGGAGACGAGTAGCTACACAAGACTTTGAGGGGTTCAAAGTAACGGTGGACGATGGATTTAATGTGTCTCACACAAATAAAATATCTAGATTGGCCTTGACAATTGGTAACTACACCTTGAGAGAATACTTTTATTTGGTAGATGTGGAAGATTTAGATGTAGTGTTGGGAGTTCAGCAGGTTCAAACATTTTGGGAAATTATCACAAACCACAAACATATGACCATGAAGTTATTCAGACGATGAGGGAAACATTTTGTACTATGAGGCATGGCGAATAATTCTCCTACAATAGTATCAAAAAAAATGATGGAAGCCATATTCAGACATGGAGATATAGTATATCCATCACAGTTATTTAGTACTTCCCAAACGGGTGATGAAGGAAGAAGGCATTATCATGCGGACATCCTTGAGAAAAATGACAAGGTATGTGGGTAGATACCTGCAGGGAGATGTCCTGATAGAGGTTTTGAGTACATCATTTTACTTGAATAGGGGGAAAAATTAGTGATCACCACCCGGTAAAGGAATCCCAAGAATTTCAAAGATGAAATAGAAAAAGTAATCAAGGAATTGCTTGACATGGGGCACATAAGACCCAATTCCAGTCCTTTCGCTTCTTCGGCGGTGTTGGTAAAGAATAAGGACGAGACAATGTGGATGTGTATTTATTATCGGGCCTTAAATAAGAAAACAATAAAAATTAGGTAACCTATACCCAGGATCGATGAACTGCATAGAGCAGTGTATTTCTCAAAGAGTGATCTTCGATTTGGTTATCATCAGATCAAAGTCTGTGAGGAGTACATTCATAAAATTGCCTTTAGGTGCCATTATGGGCACTATGAGTTATTGGTCATGCCTTTTGGATTGACCAATGCACATGCTATTTTTCAATCATGCATGAATCATATATTCAGGAAGCATTTGCGGAAGTTCCTATTAGTATTTTTTGATGATATTCTAATATATAGTAAGACCTGGGAGGAGCATTTGCCGCACTTGGATGATATTCTAAGAATTATGGATGAACAATCATTATATGACTATGAATATAGGTGTGAATTTGGTATGATATAAATTATCTACTTGGGGCACGTGGTTAGCGCACAAGGTGTGCAAATTCACAAGGAGAATATATAGGTTATTCTAGATTGGCCACCACCCAAAAAAATCACATATTTGCGAGGGTTCCTTTGGATCTATTGTTACTTCAGGTGTTTTGTGTCAGGATTATCTTACTTGATTGCCCCTCTTATGGATCTCATGAAGAAAGGGGCCTTTTGTTGGACATAAGAGACCAAAATACCTTTGATAAGATGAAGGAAGTGATGAGTTCCTGCCCTGTTTTGGCACTTCATGACTATACTCAGCCCTTTCTGTTAGAGTGTGACACATCTGGTGTGGGAATAGGAGTTTTTTTGATGTAGTAGAAGCATCCCATTTCATACGAGAGAAGGAATCTCTACACCACAAAGAAAATGTATCCCATCTATGACAAGGAGATTCTCTCCATTATGCATGCATTGGAAAAGTTCAAACAATACCTAGTAGGTGGGAAGTTTGTGGTCAAGACTGATCATAACATTTTGAGACACTTTTTGTGGAAAATGTATCTTAGAGAAAGGAAACAAAAATGGGTTAGTAAAGTGCAATCCTATGACTTTGATATTGAGTATGACAAAGGAAAGAACAATGTAGTTGCAGATGCTTTATCTAGGAGACTTGAGAGTTGCTCATTATCAGAGATATCTACCGATTGGAAATATGATCTTTTGGTGGAGTATTCCAAGAAAAGATGTGCATGTGAGATGATGGATGACAGTGTATAGGATGACAGGTAAAAGGTGGTAGATGATATAATCTACTACAAAAGTTGCATATACTTGGTTCCAGAATCGACATTAAAGGAGAAAATTATGAAAGCCATGCATGACACACCTTTAGCTAGGCAGCCATGATATTTCAAGTCATAGAGGAAGATCAGAGAGAGGTTTTAATGGAAAGGCCTAAAATATTATGTACTTCTACATGTGTGGGAGTGTGTAACTTGTCATCAAAACAAGTCGGAGAAGACCCATCCTACAGGATTACTTCAACGTCTTCCCATTCCAAATCAAAAATGGGAAAACATTTTCATGGACTTTATCAGAGGGTTGTCAAAGACGTAGGGAAGATATGGCATCTATGTGGTGGTCAATAGGTTGACCAAGTTTTCTAATTTCTTTTCCATATCCTCAGAGTAAAAGGAAGCACCAGTAGCATATTTATTCTTCACAGAGATATTCAGGATTCATGGGTTGCCGAAAAACATTGTTGGTGACAGGGACAACCAATTTTTGAGTGTTTTTTGGAAGGAGTTGTTCAAACTAATAGGTACATAATTGACTCCCTGTACGATTTACCACCCACAGATACATATCCAAACAGAGATAATGAAGAAATGGATAGAAGGGTATTTGTGTAACTACGTGAACAAGAAGAAAAGGACATGGGTTAAGTGATTCCAGTTGGGTGAGAATTGTTATAACACCACTCATCATATGTCCATTGGGATGTCACCATTTACAGAAATATATGGATATGATGCTCCATATTTTGTAGACTTGGATTTTTGGGATAACAGGGCCCCCAAGTAAAATGATTGGATTCAGGAGAGCCAAGACATTCTTAAGGATCTTAAGGATAACTTGCATATTTCCTAGAACCAATATAAGATATATTCATATAGGAACAAGGTAGAGTGCACCTTCGAGTTAGGGGAATTGGTGTTTCTTAGGCTACAACCATATAGATAGTCTTCTCTAAATAATAATGGTGCAAAGAAACTTAAGCCACGGTTTTAGGGGCCTTACAGGGTGACCAAGAGAGTTGGTGAAGTGGATTATGAGATGTAGTTGAAAGAAGGGAGTACGTTCCATAACATGTTTCATGTCTCAAAAAGGAATTGGGACAACACATCACGAATTCAACAAAACTACCTCCATTACATGAGGAGGGGCCGCTAGGACTGGTTTTTGAGGAGGTATTGGAGGTTTGGGAAAGGAAGCTTCAAAACATGGTAATTAGGTAATATCAGGTTAGATGGAGAGAGTTTCCTGTAAAAGATGCAATTTGGGAAAGTGAAGAAAATTTTCAAAATTCGAATATGCAATTACTTGGAGACAAGCAATATCAGGAAGGGAGGAATGTCGTGTCCCCTTCCGAGTGATCATGGGACTTGGATGCAGTATCCTAGGTGATTATCATAGACTATAGTCTGTAAGAAGGGAATTAATTAATTATTTAATGTCCTAAGGGGGAAAAGTTCTTAACAAATTGACACTAGATAATTAAAAGGGGGGG